>JACRUU010000010.1:8789311-8794311 GCA_030449085.1 Kryptopterus vitreolus | reverse complement strand
GGCGTCTATGGGCGTTAAGGCAGGATATACCCTGGATGGAATGCCAACCATCGACACACCACACACACACACACCACAAACACACACACATTCATACACTAGGGACAACTTTCCAAGGTGCCAATCAAACTACCGTGCATGTTTTTGGACCGGGGAGAAACCAGAGAACCCGGAGAAAAACCCCCTGAGACACGGGGAGAACATGCACAAACTCCACACACACATGGCCGAGACGGGAATCGAACCCGGACCCTGGTGGTGTGAGGCGAACGTGCTAACCCCTAAACCACCGTGCCCACTACTAAACTTGTCATTTTTAAAAACTGTGCCAAAACTAGTCTCCATTAAACAAAATGCATCGGAAAAAGTCCCTCGGTGGAATGAGGAAGAAACCTGGAGAGGATCCCGACTCATCCTCATCCTCATCCTCATCTCGCTGATGTTTATATTTACAGAAAATCCCGCATGTGTTATTTTCCCTCAGTAAGGATTCGCATGCAAAAAAAAATCTACGGAGGGTAATGAAAGTTTGACTTCCTTTAATTCTTACATAAAAACATGGCCATATGGCGGCACAGCATGGCGCGTCGCTGCCCGGCGGCTCCGGGATCCGATCCTGAGCTCCGCTTAGCGTCTGGGAAGTGTCGTGCATGTTCTCCTCTTGTTTTCCGCTTTCACACGGCGACTAGACGTTGTCCAGAGGTGTGAAGGGAGTGTCTGAGGGAGTGTGTGAGGGAGTGTGTGAGGGAGTGTGTGAGGGAGTGTGTGAGGGAGTGTGTGAGGGAGTGTGTGAGGGAGTGTGGGGAGTGTGGAGGGAGTGTGTGGGGAGTGTGTGAGGAGTTGCGGGGGCGGGAAGGGATTTTTCAGCTTCTTAGGGGCGGGAACGGAGGTGGGAGGGAGGGTGGGAGGAGTGCTCGGGGTGGGGACTGAGTTCCCTAGGGGGTGGAGGGAGGGAGCGTGGACGATGCGCGGGAGCCGAGGGTCTCTTTGTAGGGGGTGTGTGTAGGGTGGTTTGGCCTCCCTTTGTGGGGGAGGCGAGGGGGTAGGGAGTGTGTGAGGGTCGGGGAGGAGGTGCTGAGGGCGAGTGTGGAGGGATGTGTGAGGGACCTTGGGAGTGTGTTGAGTGGAGATGTGCTACGGAGGGTTGGAGATGCTTTATGTAGGAGCCTGGCGGGAGCGCTGTTTCTTTCTGGGTAGTGAGTGAAAGGGAATGTGGCGGGAAGTGCTGTGAAGTGGTCTGTGTGTAGGGGGTGGAAGAGGAGTGTGCAGGGGTAGGGTGAGGGTGTGTGGGGGGGGGGGACCGGCGAGGGGGTGGGGTGAGGGATGGGTGGGTGACGGTCGTGTGAGGGGGGGGTGAGGGTGTGTGAGGGTGTGAAGGGAGTGTGTGGTGGGAGAGTGTGTGAGGGAGTGTTACATGTGAGGTGTGAGAGAGGGACTGTGGAGGAGTGTGAGGGGCGTTGTGGTGGTGTGTGAGGTGCGTAGTGAGGACGTGCTGTGAGGAGTGTGTGAGGGAGTGTGTGTGTGGGAGTGTGTGAGGGTGTGTGTGGAGGGAGTGTGTGAAGGCCTGAGGTGTAGAGGGAGTGTGTGAGGGAGTGTGTCCCGTGTGAGGGAGTGTGTGAGGGGTGTGTGGGGGGGTGTGTGGTCTGTGTGTTGAAGAGTTGTAGGTTGTGTGGAAGGGAGTGAGTGAGGGTGTGTTTGTGAGGGAGTGGAATTCTTTGCTAGCGTGAGCATCTTACACTTGGAAAGGATCACAGGTTCAAATCACCACCAAGATACTGCTATTGGGCCCTTGAGCGAGGCCCTAAGTCACTCTGGATAAAGGCCAAATTCTGTAAATGTATGTTTTTACAAAATGGTGCAAAAAAAACAAGCAAGAAAGTATTAGAAAATATTATTATAGTTCTTATTATAGTGTCAAACTTACACTGTTATCCTGTTTCATTACAGTATATCAGATAGAGAGATAGATAGACAAAGACACACATATAGATAGATAGATAGATAAATAGAAAAAAAGAAAGAAAGAAAGAGAGATAGATAGAGAGAGATAGAGAGAGGAGGGGAGATAGACCGACGTTTATAGATAGATAGATAGATAGATAGATAGATACGATAGAAGATAGATAGATAGATAGATAGAGAGGGGGATAGACAGACGTATAGATAGATATATAGATAGATCGATAGATGGATAGAGAGAGACGAGGGGGGGTGGGGTAGAGGTGGTAGGGGGGTAGATAGATAGATAGATAGATAGAGCAGAGAAGAGAGGGATAGGATAGATAGATTAGATAGAAAGATAGATAGAAGATTAGGCAAAGAGAGAGAGGGTTAGACAGATAGATAGACTAGATAGATAGAAGATAGATCGAGAGATAGATAGATAGATAGATAGATAGATAGATAGATAGAGCGAAAGAGAGAGGGATAGACAGATATATATCATATACATCTATATTATATATATATATATATATGTATTATATATATAGATCGAGTAGATCGATCGATAAGATAGTAGATAGATAGATGAAGCGTCAGTCTGTGGAATGGTCGTATTGTCATTTACCCAATGTTCCCTTCTCTGTCTCTATGTCTGTCTCGATCTCTCTATGTATGTCTCCCACTCTACTATCTCTCTCTCTCTGTATCTCTCGCTCTCTCTCTCACTCTGTTTTCATGCTCTCCTCTGGATTATCTGCACACAGCCCGACACACTCGAGCAGGCAGCAGGTGTGTTGCTGGAAAGCGGTTTATATCCAGCCCATAATAAAACACCACGAAAGCAGAATTATATCAGAAGAACAGGTTTAATTCTCCCGACACGTCGTCTGTGTTAAACGAATCGTTACATCGACAGTGTGTGTGTGTGTGTGTGTGTGTGTGTGTGTGTGTGAAAAATACATACACACGATATCTAATCAGGTGAGGATCAAATCCCACCACTAACATCAAGCATCCGATTTAGTGGGCCCTTGAGCAAGGCCCTTAACTCTTAACTGCTCATTTCTAAGTCTCCCTTAATAGGCTGTAATTGTATATAATCATATTAGTACTCATGTGGATTGTTCAGTCTCATCTGTATATATTATAATAATTATAATAGATTTACTAATTAAAATCTATAATTACGCATATACAAATAAGAAATAATCCATTTTATTGATAAAAAATAATACATTTTATCTGAAACAAAACACTAAATAGAAACGATTTTATGGATTAGATTAGATACATTTATCCGCTTTTCCTATTTCACTTTTTCCTATTTCATTCATTCATTCATCTTCTAGCGCTTTATCCGATCTTCCCTCGGGTCACGGGAAGACTGTGCCTATCTCAGACGTCTATGGGCGTTAAGGCAGGATACACCCTGGATGGAATGCCAACCCATCGCAGGAAACCCACACACATTCACACCACACACACACATTCATAACATAGGAGACATTATCATTCTTTTAAAATTTTTATTTTTTTTCAAGGTGCCAATCAACCTAACGTGCAGGTTTTTGGACCGGGAGGAACCCGGAGAAAAAAAAAAACCCTGAGGCACGGGGAGAACATGCACAAACTCCACACACACAGAGACGGGAATCAAAAACCCGGACCCTGGCGGTGTGAGGCGAACGTGCTAACCACAAAAAAACCACCGTGCACCCTTGATTTTATCACTATATGAGAAATAATATAACACAAGAATAAATATAAATGACTTGCAAATGAAAATAAAGTAAAATTAAGCCCTAACCCTAGTTAAAAATATCTGTAATCTACGGTGTTTCTGATTATACTTTTACAATTAACCAACTTTTAAACTTAAAACTAATTTGTGACATTGTGTCCTGGTTTTACGTAGAATTTTGATTAATTTTATGCCATTCGTATACTATTGTCTGGTTTTGTAATAGAACAACTTTAGCTAGAAAACAAAAGTAGAAATAGGTTTAAACAGTCGTATTATTTCGTTTAGGGATGAGACACAGTACAATTGACTGTCCAGGTTTCACAACTGTACGATGTAAACAAGGAAAGAATTAATTATAGACATGTGAAATTCCTTTTAAAACACAGTGAATATTAAGATGGCATATATATATATATAGGGGGGGCATATATAGGTTTAGTGGTTAGCACGTTCGCCTCACACCGCCAGGGTCTGGGTTCGATTCGTCTCGGCCATGTGTGTGTGGAGTTAGCAGTTCTCCGTGTCTAGGGGGTTTTTCTCCGGGTTCTCCGGTTCCTCCCCCGGTCAAAAACATGCATGTAGGTTGATTGGCATCTTGGAAAATTATCCCTAGTGTGTGAAAGTGAGTGTGTGTGCCATGCGATGGGTTGGCATTCCATCCAGGGTGGTCCTGCCTTAATGCCCATAGACACCATAGATAGGCACAGACTCCCCGTGACCCGACGGGAAGATCGGATAAAGTGGTAGAAGATAGAAGATGAATGAATGAATTAATATATATATATATATATATATAATAGAATATCTATATTATATTATTATATATATACATATATATTATATTACAGGGGCATGGTGGTTTTGTGGTTAGCATGTTCGCCTCACATCTCCAGGATCCGGGTTCGATTCCCGTCTCGGCCATGTGTGGTGTGGAGTTTGCATGTTCTCCCCGTTCCTCAGGGGTTTTCTCCGGTTCTCCGGTTTCCTCCCCCGGTCCAAAAACATGCACGGTAGGTTGATTGGCACCTTGGAAAATTGTCCCTAGTGTGTGAATGTGTGTGTGTGTGATTGTGATTGTGTGTGATCCTGTGATCCTGCCTTAACACCCATAGACGCCTGAGATAGGCACAGACTCCCCGTGACCCGAGGGAAGATCGGATAAAGGGGTAGAAGAAGAATGAATGAATGTAGATTAAAAAAGTGCATGTGGAGGAAAATAGTTTGCAGAAAATGTCGTGGCTGATAATAAAAGACAGCACGAGTGATAGTTTAGGTTTTCCAGCTGTTCTTTGTGCAGGGCATTGCATGGTGG
>JACRUU010000010.1:8766801-8786326 GCA_030449085.1 Kryptopterus vitreolus | reverse complement strand
ACACACACACACACCCACAACACAACACACACACCAAACACACACAACACACACAAAACGCCTTTATCAGATTATATTCCTTTATTCATCATCTCAGTAAATCAGACCTTAATTCACTGATAATGCTTTTTTTTTTTTTACATTCGCATGGCGTCTGCGTCTACACAAACCAGACAGACAGAGAGAGATGGATGGATGGATGATGGATAGATGAACAATGAAGAAGGGATGGATGAAAGATGGATGCAGGATGAAGAGATGATGGAGGATGAACAGATAAAGCGATGTATGGATGGATAGATGGATGGATGAACAGATGAAGAGATGAATGGATGGATGAACAGACAGATGGACAGATGAACAGATAAAGAGATGGATAGACGGATGAACAGATGAATGGACGGATGAACAGATAAAGAGATGGACGGATGAACAGAGATGGAATTGACATGACATGATAAACAGATAGATGGATGGATGATGACCAGATAAAGATGATGGACGGATGAACAGATAACGTGATGGATGGATGGATGAATAGATGGAAGGACAGATTAATAGATGAAGAGATGGAGGTACGGGTGAATAGATGGATGGACACACGAAGAGATGGATAAACAGATAAAGAGACGGATGGATGAACAGATAAAGATAGGGATGGACGGATGAACAGATAAAGAGACGGATAGATGGATGAACAGATGAAGAGACGGATAGATGGATGAACAGATGAAGAGAGGGATGGATGTATGAACAGATGAAGAGACGGATGGACAGTTGCAGAGACAGATGGATGGACGGATGGCCATATAAAGAGATGGATAGACGGATGGCCAGATAAAGAGATGGATAGACGGATGAACAGATGAAGAGACAGATAGACGGATGAACCGATGAAGAGACGGATAGACGGATGACCAGATGAAGAGACGGATGGACGGATGAACAGATAGAGAGACGAATAAACGGATGAACAGATGAAGAGGATGGACGATGAACAGATAGAGAGACGAATAAACGGATGAACAGATGAAGAGGTATGGACGTATGAACAGATAGAGAGACGAATAAACGGATGAACAGATGAAGAGGGATGGACGTATGAACAGATAGAGAGACGAATAAACGGATGACCAGATGAAGAGACGGATGGACGGATGAACAGATAGAGAGACGCATAAACGGATGACCAGATGAAGAGACGGATGGACGGATGAACAGATAGAGAGACGAATAAACGGATGAACAGATGAAGAGACGGATGGACGGATGAACAGATAGAGAGACGAATAAACGGATGAACAGATGAAGAGGTATGGACGTATGAACAGATAGAGAGACGAATAAACGGATGACCAGATGAAGAGGGATGGACGGATGAACAGATAGAGAGACGAATAAACGGATGACCAGATGAAGAGACGGATGGACGGATGAACAGATAGAGAGACGGATGGACGGATGTAGAGACGGTTGAAACACAGCGACTCGGGTGATGATGTAATACTTTGTGTCAGGAAGGAGAACCTGCGCATCACAGACAGATCAATATTCTCCATTAGGACCGCAATTAGCACTACAATAGATACATCACAGTAAATAAATAAATAGGGATATAAATAAACGTAAGAGATTCCTCTCTCTCTCTCTATCTCTCTCTCCGTCGCTCGTCCTCCCTGCGCCGGCGTTATGGATGGCTGGAGGCCTTTAAGCGGTCAGAGGACGGCCCCCCTCCGCCACTATTTGCGGTTATATATTTTGTAAGGGCCACTTAATGGTGCCGCGTCCGTCCTCTTAAGTGCTGCATCTCGGCCTGCGCGATCTCCATCGCCGCAGCGTTACGCGCCGAAGATGACAATTAAAAAACACGGGACGTCCATACATCATCCGCGCTTTACATCAGGGTTTAATCCCGGCATCTGTTAACACGGCCTAAGTACCATAAAAGCCACGCAATCACTTCATAAATGATATGATTAGGTGACCTTGGGAGAAGTGTGTGTGTGTGTGTGTGTGTGTGTGTGTGTGTGTGCTGAAATGAGCTCATCAGTTACTGAAGGGGAGAATTAGTGGATATGAAACATTATCACCAGGAAGGGAACGACTGGTTATTTACCGCACAAAACTGTAAACAAAAAAACATCATCAGTATTATAACATGACACTATATTTGTTTACTACGCATTAAATACTGTATAATATAAAGATGGGTGATATACGTTTTAGTCACCACAAACTTTACACAAATGTTAGAGCCGGGTTTTGGTTTGGATAGATGGATGGAGAGATGAACAGATGCAGAGATGGATGGATGGACAAACAGATAAAGAGACGGATGGATGGATGGATAGATGAAGAGATGGATGGAAGGATGAACAGAGAGATGGACGGATGAACAGATAGATGGACGGATGAACAGATGCAGAGATGGATGGACAGTTGAACAGATAAAGAGGATGGATGAACGAATAGATAAAGAGATGGATGAATAGATGGATGGACAGATCAACAGATAGAGATGGATGGATGGATGAATAGATGGATGGATGGATGAACAGATAAAGAGATGGATGGACAGATGAACAGATAAAGAGATGGATGGACGGATGAACAGATAAAGAGATGGACGGATGAACAGAGATGGACGGATGAACAGATGCAGAGATGGATGGACAGATGAACAGATAAAGCGGATGGATGAACGAATAGATAAAGAGATGGATGAATAGATGGATGGACAGATCAACAGATAGAGATGGATGGATGGATGGATGAATAGATGGATTGATGGATGAACAGATAAAGAGATGGATGGACGGATGGATGAATAGATGGATTGATGGATGAACAGATAAAGAGATGGATGGACAGATGAACAGATAAAGAGATGGATGGAAGGATGAACAGATGCAGAGACGGATGGACGGATGAACAGATAAAGAGATGGACGGATGAACAGATAGATGGACGGATGAACAGATGCAGAGATGGATGGACAGATGAACAATAAAGAGGATGGATGAACGAATAGATAAAGAGATGGATGAATAGATGGATGGACAGATCAACAGATAGAGAGATGGATGGATGGATGAATAGATGGATTGATGGATGAACGGATAGAGAGATGGATGGACAGATGAACAGATAAATAGATGGATGGACGGATGAGCAGATAAAGAGATGGACGGATGAACAGATAGATGGACGGATGAACAGATGCAGAGATGGATGGACAGATGAACAGATATAAAGAGGATGGATGAACGAATAGATAAAGAGATGGATAATATGATGGATGGGACATATTACACAGATGAGAGATGGATGGATGGATGAATAGATGGATTGACGGATGAACAGATAAAGAGATGGATGGACAGATGAACAGATGAAGAAATGGATGGACAGATGAACAAATAAATAGATGGATGGACGGATGAGCAGATGCAGAGACGGATGGACAGATGAACAGATAAAGAGATGGTTGGATGGATGAATAGATGGATGGACAGATGAACAGATGGATGGACGGATGAACAGATGAAGAGATGGTTGGATGGATGAATAGATGGATGGACGGGTGAACAGATGAAGAGATGGTTGGATGGATGAATAGATGGACGGACAGATGAACAGATAAAGAGATGGATGAATAGATGAATGTACGCATGAGCAGATGAAGAGACGGATGGATAGATGAAGATGTTGAACGTCTGATGTTGAACGCTCCGAACACCGGAGCGTCAAATTTCCCCATTCATTCTCTATGGGGCCGGAATGTCGGGGATTTCCCGAAATTCCGAACATGTGTGTGGGATTGGGGAGGTATATGATGGTGATCCACTCCGGACCCCCTACGAGTGGATTTGTCATATGTGCATGTCGGACACCATGTCGGAATGTTCGACCCCATTCATTTTCTATGGGAAAAAATTCCGGCTTTTTGGCCCCGTGTTCGGAATTCCGCCGCGGGCGATTCCTTATAAAAGTAACAGCGCGCCTCACACCATCGGTGACGATCGGACAACAACGGCGGGACGGAGTTCCGCGCCGACAATGGGACCGAATCCAGAGAGAGATTCTAATAGTGCTGCTTTTTGCACGCGTCACTAATGAAGGGTTGCGCGATCCGCGAATGATCGCGTGGGACATCGTTATCGGCGGGCGATTTTCCTTCGTATTCCGTATTCCCGTTTAATAACCCGGGCGGTAATATCCCGCCACAGGTAATGACTGTTTGACGCTTGTTGACAAACGTTCACGCCCATAATCACAGAAGATTACTTTTACCCGCCCCTTCAGAAGAACTCGCCAAATACGATGCAAATATATGCAGGTATGAATCTAACCTGACTCTGACACACACACACACACACACACACACACACACACCATTGAATAAAGCAGGAAGGTCGAAAGCACAGAGCGTGTCAAGTGTACGGTGCTGTCTAGATAACCTCTGAGAGAGCCAGGCCGAGATTCGAACCCCCCCACCCCACCCCTCGAACCCCAACCCCCCCCCCCACCCCACCCCCCCGCCTGGGCCCGCGTTCACCAGAGATTGGCAATACAATCGCTCATTTCAATTTGCCCCGAAACCCTATAGCCCGAGTGCCAGACCTGCTGAAATAGCATGCTAATGCGAAAGTTATCTACGATTCTCTCGCCTGTGGGCCCCACTGGGGCTCGGCTGTTCACTAACACACTCGCATGCGCACACACACACACACACACACACACACACGCACACAAATATACATATAGCCATGAATTTCGATTCCCATTGTCCTCCACTTATTCTTATTCTTATTCTCGATTTCTCTCTCTCTCTCACGCACACACACACACACACACACACACACAGGGTTCAATGCTGAAACTAACCACTTTAGCGAAAGTGAGTGTTAATTATGGACAGCCAAAGCAGTCAATAAAAGGTTAATGCAGGAGTCAGAGGATAAATTCCTTTAAGCATTGCATCACTTGGCCATCTCCCCGGCTCGCCCTCCGCCTGATCAATACGTTTTACTGTAATGCTCTCTCCATCGATCCTCGCCCGCCGCCGCGCTCCGCACCGAACGCGGGAGGAAAAAAAAAAGCTGCAGAAAAGACAGGGGGAACGGAAAAGCTAGGCGGCGGGTAAAATACGCAAATAAACGAAATGCCTGGGTTTGTTTTTTCGTTTTCCGATTCTTCCGGAACTCGACGGTGATCCCGGTCCGGCGCTTAAAAAAGCGACATCGGTGTTTCGACGCCCCGGCCAATTACTGTGATAAATGTAGGGTTCGGGTTGTAGGGAGGAAATGCGAGACACGCGGATGGCAGACGAGGATTATTGGGTTAGGCCATTTATAAAGCCACTGTTACAAATGGGCTTGTTTGATCACGGCGTTGAGGGGAGGTCACACGGCGTCTGAGCCGACGAGAGCGTGCTGAGGATTTTTATTGACAACGCGGGTTTTGCGATTCTAATAGTTGGAGGGTGGAAATATTACTGTAGGGACTTTATTTAGATTTGGCAATGGTTTTAGGGGGTTTCCTGCGCTTTGTGATGTCACACTTGACTCTCAGAAGCACAGGCATAAATATCAACATTATTCGTTTAGTGAAATAGAGAATAACGTGGGAAAACAAAATGTAGCCACGTACACAACAAATTATTCCCAGCGTGACGGCACATTTCTACACGACACGGCTTCAATCGGCTCTTTATAAACGGTCCGATCAAATTATATGATTGTAACCATTTATAAAACGTAACGATAATTAAGATATTAGCATTTCTGGCACGTGCAAATCCGGTTTCAGCATGACCCCGCCCACAACTGTCACAAGTTTTCATATGAACCAAGTCACGCAAATGGTTCCGAATTTGCAAGGGCGGTACCATGAACACCACCAAGTCCTTGAACACCTGTGTAGCTTGTTACATTAAAATATATTTAAATGACTCATTTTGAGTCATTCTTATTAGCACCCAAACGAGATGAACAATGACTCGTATGAGTCCTGCTTTTGGGAGGCGGAGAAACGGCTATGGATTCCTGATTGTAATTTCTCCGACGTTTCTGATTGACAAGCGGTTCTTGACAAATAAACCACAGGCTTGTATTCACCGCAAATTTACATCACCTTGTATGTCTGACATGCAACATATTCCGAGCCCGGAAAACAAAGCGTAAATACTTAATGAAAGTGTATTAAAGGAGTCTCCAGTGTCAGGGCTTCGGTACCATTCAGTAGGTTTGACATCAAAGGAAAGGATTCAGGATAAATGACAGGTTAAATGTCATGTTAATCTGCGATTGGCATGTTATACACTGTTTATATTTACTCAGATGTGTATAATCACTCGGATTATATATAATTATTTAATACTAGTACAATGATGTAACCGTCATACAAAAAAAAAGTCTTCTACAACCGTCTATATTTCATTGTCAGTGCAGTGACATTGTGACGTCAGTGACGTACGTGGCATCATCAAATACATTTATTATTTGATGATGTCACGTACGTCACTGGCCCCGCCCCCTACCAAAAAAGTTTCGCAGATTTTTCACGTTTGCGCCACGTGACTCCATGCGGCAATCGCGACCGATTCCATCTCACCTACGAGTGGATATGGCAAATGTGCATGTCGGGCGAACACGGGGACGAACAGCAGAGCGTCAAATTTCCCCATTCATTCTCTATGGGGCCGGGAATGTTGCGGATTATTTCCCGAAATTCCGAACGTGTGTGGGATTGGGGAGGTATATGATCGCGATCCACTCCGGACCCCCTACGAGTGGTTATGCCATATGTGCATGTCGGACGCTCACAGGCCGAACCGTGAGGCGCGAAAATTTCGGCCCTATTAATTTTCTATGGGGAAAAAATTCCCGCTTTTTGGCCCCGGGTTCGGAATTCCGCGGGGCGATTCCTTATAAAAGTAACAGCACACCTCACACCATGAGTCATACGAGTTCATTCATTCATTTTCTACCGCTATATCCGATCTTCTCGGGTCACGGGGAGCCTGTGCCTATCTCAGGCCTCTATGGGCATTAAGGCAGGATACACCCTGGATGGAATGCCAACCCATCACACGACACACACACACACACACACACACACACACACTAGGGACAATTTTCCAAAGTGCCAATCAACCTACCGTGCATGTTTTTGGACCAGGGGAAACCGGAGAAAAACCCCCTGAGGCACGGGGAGAACATGCACAAACTCCACACACACATGGCCCAGACGGGAATCGAACCCGGACCCTGGCGGTGTGAGGCGAACGTGCTAACCACTAAACCACCGTGCCCCGAGTCATACGAGTTATGCGGCGAAAATTTGACCGAAGCCAAAGGGAGAGAGATTCTAATAGTGATGTATAGTGATGTAATAGGTCAGTTTGCTAAGTGTGACATTCCTCGACGGCGGCATGACATTCGTGACTCGGGCCCTGGATTGAATAGCTTCAGGCCTTCCTGGGCCGCTTATCAGCGTTCGAGCGAGTGCACGTGTGGCTGAATAGTCGGTCCACGGTGCGATCTATTGTCTGAACACAGCGCTGACGGCAGCGTCCCGCATCAAACGTCTCGAACATGCTCCTTCCATTACAGGAACCCTAATAAAAACCCCCATATGATCGCTCTTTTCCTTATTGAACTTTCTATAAAAGGCAGACTGGGTCATTTGCTGCGGGGGCGCTTTTTTTTGCGTAACAATGAGCTACCTTTGGAGTTCACAGGGAGGTCCATGTGTACAGCACAAGTCTCTATTAAACCACATGAAACGCCGTCTCGGAGTTAATGCCTCTTACGTCTGAGCGTCTGTGGTATCAGTGCACTTTTTGGTCAGCGCTACAATCTACGTCCTGAAGAGAGACAGAGACCCACCCAGCACACTCACACACACACACCCCTTAGGCTGTTTGATGTGGCTGGAGTGGGTGTGTGTGTGTGTGTGTGTGGGTCCTGCTCCAACCAGATGCCGACCAATCGCACACCACACACACACACACACACGTGCAAACACACACAGGAACAAGGTGGCTACTAAACAGCCCCCCATAATTGCGGTAATAAAAGGGGACTGGGTGTGTATTGTGCGGCACGAGTGAGCTTGAGCCTTCCTAAACCAGGTGGTAATCCATTTTTTCCTTTTCTTTTCTCCTCCTGTAACAGGAGAAACAAATTACCCAAACACCTTTCCTCATCTTTCTCCTCAGGCCAAGGAAAGAAGGCAACCCGGACGTCAAGCGCGGCTAATTTACGAGCCGGGGTTCAAACAAACACTGATTGTAAATAAAAAAGAAAGATAAGGATTAAAAAAAAAAAGACAGAGATAAGAGAATGAGGGATCTAGAGGAAGTGAAGGTGAACAGTCTTCTGCACCTGAGACGCTCCAAGTCATTCTAGTCCTTTTGGAGCAAAAATAAATAAATAAATAAATAAATCAAATCTTAGCTCTGGACAGCAGTTTAATAGGAGAGCAGGGAGTGTGTGTGTGTGTGTGTGTGTGTGTGTGTGTGTGTGTGTCAGTGCCTGAATGTGTTATAAAAGTAATCTATTTAATAATATCTAATGTTATTTATATTAAATAATAAAAAAAAAACTGTACTTGTCAAAAGCATCACCGTGGCAAAATGATAATCTCTTGTTTTATAATACATGTGGAAAATAAATAATAATAAAATAAATTAAATAATAAAATAAATAATATTTTTTTCTTTTTTAATACCAATATTAATTATAAGTAAAACTATTTTTTTAACAAATAATTATTTGACCATTCCATTGTAAATAATAGTAAATCAACGTTTGCAAACATTTTATTTATTTCAATTATCAGTAACAAAAATAACCACTAAAAAATAGAATAAAAAAAAAATAGACAAGAATTCAACTGGGGGGGAAAAATCTTAATAAATATGAACAAAAACCTAATAAAATGATTTAAAAATAAAACAATTGTTTTCCTTTTTGTATTAATGTTCCAAGGTGCGCTAATGGGCCCCCTTTTTATTTATTTATTTATTTATTTTTTGTCCTAGTAAAGAAATCTGTCAAATCCAAAACGAGGGATAACATCAATTTCTTGTTCCTAACATCTGTAGTTTGTCCTAAGGGAACGCAAACTTTTGCACTCGACTGTAAGTGTTTTGCAAGCAACTAAATGTGTTTACTGCTGACATGCTGCATGTTTAAAGTTTGACTTCTGAACTGAAGCACTGTTTATTTACACAGGGAGAGGAGAAATGGTGGGATAAAAGCGTAAATAAAAATTGTTCAAACGTGGTAAAAAACGAGACAGAGAGAGAGAGAGAGAGGGAGAGAGAGAGAGGAGGAGAGAGAGAAGGACCTGAGGGAGAGGTTACGAGGTTGTGAATGTGCAGTTTGTCATAGGCGAGCGTTTGAGGGCCCATAAATCTTAGCGTGATCAGGAAAAGGGCTCACGGCGATGTGGCGAGCGTTAACTCCACTTACCCGTGTCAGATGTGAACATGGAGCAGCATTACTTGAAAAACTTGCTGTTCGGTGAAATGTGACTGTAAAACAATCACCTTAACACACACACACACACACACACACACATTCACTCACTCACAAGCCTTGTGGGCATCACAGGAGCGGTGCAATAACCTGCTTGATGAATGGTTCTGTACTGACAGCTATAGTGGCACACCGGTGGCCCGTGTGTGAACCTGGTCATGTGATGGAGCCGAGCACAAAGTTCCACAATTCCCACCTGTCTTCAGGTGACAATGGGTGGGCAAACAGGGCTGGATAATTACGGCCTGCGTGAAAAGCACGTCATTTAAGCCTTTTCATTGGTTTGATACAAATAAAGCCTGTTTAGTAACATACAACCGACTGTTACTGTGTGACCCAATAGACGTATATTCGACTTTATATAGATAGGATATATATAGATATATATATAGATATATATAGATATATATATATATATATATATATATATATATATATATAGATATATATATATATATCTATATATATGCATGAGATACATTAGATAGAATATATTATATATATCTATATCTCTATATATATATATATATATATATATAGATAGATATATAGATATATACACATACATACACACATACATACACCACATCATATGACCCAAATCTATATATATATACTCAATATAATATATATATATATATATATATATATATATATATATATATATATATATATATATATATATATTATATATATATAATATTGTATATGCTAATATATATATATATAATATATACACATACATACATACATACACACACACCACACACACACACACACACACACACACGCACACACACATACACATATATATATATATATATATATATATATATATATAAATTCTCCAAGTTCGAATGATTACGGAGTGTATTAATACATGTTTGCACAAGTTTGTGCACCCCCAGGTCTTTGACCATCATTTCGGCTCTGACCTTCGACTTTTGCTTGTCATGACTTTGTTGAGTCTCTCGGTGTGTAGAACTGCTTTTTCAGGGTTTCCACACGCTTCATCATTTCCAACGAATCCTCTGTCAAATGTATCTCGATAACACATACAGGGATCCTGAATGAGTGGGTCGTGAACGTGAAGCAACATCTGAGCGAACACGCCCAAGCCGTAAGTCCTTTTCCTAGACATTTTCTCTTGTATTTGCATTTTCTTTAAATAGCTATTTATTTCCTCTAAAGTAAAACCCCACGACAAACTGATTTTCTGTTTCAACAACGCAATAGGAACCCCCCCCCCCCCCACAGGTTGAAAAGAAACCATGCACTAACCTCACAGACTGGTAAACACACAGAACGATTTCAACAAGCAATAAACTTAATTACAGTTCAGTTGCTTATGACACGATAATTACCGGGGAGGCACAGTGTTCCAAAAGGCATAACTTCAAACACCAGGAATGAGGGAGGTAGAGATAGATGAGAAAGATTGCAGAGAAAGTATGCATGCTAGACATGACAGGGAAAGAATAGAAAAATGGAGGGGGGGGAGAAAAAAAAACAACATAAACCCAACCCCTCCCCTTTCTCATCCATCATCTCTACCACCACACCAGCACCTGAGTCATATCGTTATTCCCTCCAATTATGACTTAACAGCCCCACGCCCGAGGACAGAATACAAATGTTTCAGGGCTGAACACATTCCTTTTTGTGGTAACCCGAGTAAGACATGCAGTTCAAAGCGAGTGGAAAGATAGTTAACGTTTGATTGGCGCAAACGGAAAGGCAATAAGTGTGTGAGAGGAGAAACATCTCGTTACAGGCATTCTCTCACAAATCTCAGCTACCATCAGGTGCAACATGACAGGGTGTATGGCGATACCTGTTGGGGGCGGGTGTGTGTGTGTGTGTGTGTGTGTGTGTAGCATGTAATTACCAGCGCAATTGATGTTTTCTGACGCTTTAATTACGCGTACAATCGATTAATCGCGGGATTCCTGCGATGGTTTTACGGGTTGGAAAAAATACTATCAAGGGGTTAAAAAGCAGTAAAAAGCATAAAAGTAAGAGTATACCACAATATTGTGTGTGTGTGTGTGTGTGTGTAAACTTTGCCAGGTGTTTGAACTCCAGGCTCACCTGACCCTCCTGCTGTGTGGACACGGCTTTTGTTTCAGCCTATTAAGTAAATACTGTAATTAAAGCAGTGTGGCATTTAAAAGGCTGCGAACAGCCAGCAATTTGTTGAAAGGTGCAGGCGGGCCAAGCGAACACACCCCCCACCCCCCCCCGAAGGCACACCAAGAGCATGTACGGAGCATAAACACACACAAACACACACACACACAATTGCAAGAACAGCCCAAAAGAGGCATGTGGCCTAAAGCATTGTGTGTGTGTGTGTATATATATATATATATGTGGCCTAAAGCATTTGTGTGTGTGTATATATATATAATATATGTGTGTGTGTGTGTGTGTGTGACGGATTAGACAGGCTATTTGCATGAGCATCGACATGACCCCTCTCGCGTTTCATAAGGTGTCATGAGATTCGTGTGAAAAATAACGAGGCATGGCTTATTAAGCGAGACAACAAAATTAATTCGATTATTTACATTGCTAATACATTAAAAAACAAATAATAATAATTCATTCATCTTCTAGCGTCATTCTTCTACCGCTATACCGATCTTCCCTCGGGTCACGGGGAGTCTGTGCCTATCTCAGGTGTCTATGGGCATTAAGGCAGGATACACCCTGGATGGAATGCCAACCCATCGCAGGGCACACACACACACACACATTCATACACTAGGGACAATTTTCCAAGGTGCCAATCAACCTACCGTGCATGTTTTTTTTTGGACTGGGAGGAAACCGGAGAACCCGGAGAAAAACCCCTGAGAGCACGGGGAGAACAATGCACAAACTCCACACACACATGACCGAGACGGGAATCGAACCCGGATCCTGGCGGTGTGAGGCGAACGTGCTAACCACTAAGCCACCGTGCCTCTTCACAAAATAATAATAATAATAATAATAATAATAAAAAAGCAATGGTAATTTCACCTATAGGGTGGTTAAAGCCTACAACAGGGATATTTAATTCATTTTTCATGTGGGGGGGGGCAGTTTATGAAAAGTATCCCAAATGAGGGGTCGGAATATGAGCGATGACACGACGAGTCCATATGTTACATTACATTAACATGTTACATTAAAGTCTACATTAAAACATGTTGTATTTTTAGCATCAATGCATTGTATAATAGGCTTTCTTTTTTTTTTTTTTTACAAACGTAATCAAATGTTGTATTTCGAAGCAAAATCAGTGCATCGCTCACGTTTTTTATATCCGAATAAGTTCATAGCTGTCATTTACAACAAACAACAACAAACAAGCGTTATGTTACGTAAACATTTTGCATAACAAGGCTTTAGTCGGGTTCGTCTTTCTACACTGAATTTGCTGTTTTTTTCAGTGGGAAAATATGCCGAAAGAAATAAACAGGAGAAATAAACAAACGACATCATCTATTATCGTTCTGTCAATCATCGCGTCTCACCAGAGAGGGCGCCACTCGCTTAATATCATATGGGTCGGAATATGAGCGATGACGAGTCCATATGTTGTATTTTTGCACACTCAGGTATGCTTTTTCTACATTAAAACATTGTATTTTGAAAATATATAGCATCAATACATTCTATAATAGGCTTTTTTTTTTTACAAACATAATAAAATGTTGTATTTTGTAGCAAAATCAGTGCATCGCTCAAGTTTTTTATATCCGAATAAGTTCATAGCTGTCATTTAAAACAAACAACAACAAACAAGTGTTATGTTTTAAACATTTTGCATAGCGGGAAGAAATAAACAGGAGAAATGAACAAAAGTCATTATGTATTATCGTTCTGACAGCCACCGCGTCTCACCAGAGAGGGCGCCACTCGCTTAATATCATGTGGGTCGGAATATGAGCGATGACGAGTCCATGTGTTGTATTTTTGTTGCGCACCCAAGTATGCTTTTTCTACATGAAAACATGTTTATATGTTGCATTTTTAGCATCAATGCATAAAATTTTACATAAAATTAAATACATAATATTTAAACATATTCAAATGTTGTATTTTGAAGCAAAATGAGTGCCTTGCTCAAGTTTTCAACAAACACGTGTATTGTATATGCACAAATCATCAAATAAATCCAAAAAGGTCGAATAGAAGTGACATCTTTATAAAAAATATAAAAATATTGTATAAATAGTGTCTATCATTATCTCTCTTTTTTTTCATTCCATCCATAAATTTTTTTGTGTGGTAGTTCAATGATTAAGGCATAAAAGGTCTCAGGACCGGAAGATCGTAGGTTCAAATCCCACAACCGAGCTGCCACTAGTGGGCCCTTGAGCATGGCCCTTAACCATTAATTACTCAGTTGTATAAATGTAAATGTGCGCTAATATGCAATTGACAGAACGTATTATATCAAGACGAGAGGCACGGTGGCTTTGTGGTTAGCACGTTCGCCTCACACCGCCAGGGTCCGGGTTCGATTCCCGTCTCCGCCATGTGTGTGTGGCGTTTGCATGTTCTCCCCGTGTCTCAGGGGGTTTTTCTCCGGTTTCCTCCGCCGGTCCAAAAACATGCACGGTAGGTTGATTGGCACCTTGGAAAATTGTCCCTAGTGTATGAATGTGTGTGTGTGTGTGTGTCCTGCGATGGGTTGGCATTCCATCCAGGGTGAATCCTGCCTTAATGCCCATAGACGCCTGAGACAGGCACAGGCTCCCCGTGACCCGAGGGAAGATCGGATATAGCGGATGAATGAATCAAGTGCGTCCAACTGCTATTCAAATGAAATCCACTATCGTTAAGTGTTTAAACTTTATCCGTGTTTGTTTAATGCCAAACGTGCTTGTTTGTGCGAAATGACATCAGAAGGGAGGTAAATATTTGTTAACGATGTGGGACGTGTTATCTGCGACCAGGTGATGTTTTTGGTCGAGCCCGAACACCGCACGTTCTGTAAATCTGCATTATGCCTACATGTCTGAGTGTTGACATTAGTGTGTAGACAAAAGGACTGGGCGGATCAGAGAACAAATTGTAATTTTTTTTTTTTTTTTTTTTTATTACACATGGGTGTGATGCATTTATTATTCCTGATACAAAGAGAAACAGTCTAATATCGCCACCTCGGTGTTTGTACAGCTATTAAAAACATGCCCGGCGACCCGAGGCTATGCGCTAATGCTAGTGCGTGGCGCTCGAGTCCCTGCATTTTAAACTCACCTTTGCTACACGGATATTGATATTATCTGAACATATTACACCGGACTTATTTCTTCAGAAAGACGAGCCGAGAAAACGGAAGAAATCACCAATGACCAAATCACCAATGACCAATGAGCTTATCTTTACATCACCAATGACCAATGAGCTATCTCTTATCTCTAAATCACCAATGACCAATGAGCTTATCTTCTAAATCACCAATGACCAATGATCTTATCTTTCAAATCACCAATGACCAATGCTTATCTTTCAATCACCAATGATCTTATCTAAATCACCAATGACCAATGAGCTTATCTTTCAATCACCAATGACTAATGAGCTTATCTTTAAATCACCAATGACCAATGAGCTTATCTTTCAATCACCAATGACCAATGAGCTTATCTCTAAATCACCAATGACCAATGAGCTTATCTTTAAATCACCAATGACCAATGAGCTTATCTTTAAATCACCAATGACCAATGAGCTTATCTCTAAATCACCAATGACCAATGAGCTTATCTCTAAATCACCAATGACCAATGATCTTATCTTTAAATCACCAATGACCAATGATCTTATCTTTAAATCACCAATGACCAATGATCTTATCTTTCAATCACCAATGACCAATGAGCTTATCTTCAAATCACCAATGACCAATGAGCTTATCTTTAAATCACCAATGACCAATGAGCTTATCTTTCAATCACCAATGACCAATGAGCTTATCTTTAAATCACCAATGACCAATGAGCTTATCTTTAAATCACCAATGACCAATGAGCTTATCTTTAAATCACCAATGACCAATGATCTTATCTTTCAATCACCAATGACCAATGATCTTATCGTCAAATCACCAATGACCAATGAGCTTATCGTCTAAATCACCAATGACCAATGAGCTTATCTTTACATCACCAATGACCAATGAGCTTATCTTTCAATCACCAATGACCTAATGAGCTTATCTTTAAATCACCAATGACCAATGAGCTTATCTTTCAATCACCAATGACCAATGAGCTTATCTTTACATCACCAATGACCAATGAGCTTATCTTTCAATCACCAATGACCAATGAGCTTATCTTTACATCACCAATGACCAAATCTTTCAATCACCAATGACCAATGAGCTTATCTTTCAATCACCAATGACTAATGAGCTTATCTTTAAATCACCAATGACCAATGAGATTATCTTTAGGATTAGCCCCACCCATAAAGGGAAAACACAAAAAAGTAAAAACAAATGTGAAATCGAAACAAATACCTGCAGTGAAATGGAATGATTTCTTTGTAATGAAATTTGCAAACTGAATTAAGGTGTCAGATGGTAATGAGACATCAGAAGGTATTGTTTGTATTGGGATTGCCGCTCGTGTATGCGGAAGAGGGCAGCTAGCGCATTCCTCGGGGAATGTCGCATTGCGCTTCGTTGCATCATGAGCAGCAGTTCGGGAAAGTGTACAGCGGCAGTCTCAGAGCAAGAACTTCACTTTCACCCTCCCTGTTTAACAGCTGCCGTGTTATATGTGAGAAACTACGCTTGAACTTCGTAGAGGGTTTTTGTTGTCGAGGAGTAAAACTATTGTAGAGATCTGCACTCTGCACAAATGAGAGCGGCGTGGGAAAAGCTTTGTTGGTGAAATATTGTGGACGGGAGAGGGACAATACTAATATATTGAGGACGGGAGAGGGACAATACTAATATATTGAGGACGGGAGAGGGACAATACTAATATATTGAGGACGGGAGCGGCACAATACTAATATATTGTGGACGGGAGAGGGACAATACTAATATATTGTGGACAAGAGCGGCACAATACTAATATATTGAGGACGGGAGAGGGACAACATTAATATATTGAGGACGGGAGCGGCACAATACTAATATATTGAGGAAGGGAGAGGGACAATACTAATATATTGAGGACGGGAGCGGCACATACTAATATATTGAGGACGGGAGAGGGACACAATACTAATATATTGAGGACGGGAGAGGGACAACATTAATATATTGAGGATGGGAGAGGGACAATACTAATATATTGTGGATGGGAGAGGGCACAATACTAATATATTGTGGACGGGAGAGGGACAATACTAATATATTGAGGACGGGAGCGGCACAATACTAATATATTGAGGGCGGGAGAGGGACAACATTAATATATTGAGGACGGGAGCGGCACAATACTAATATATTGAGGACTGGAGAGGGACAACATTAATATATTGAGGACGGGAGAGCAGGACAATACTAATATATTGAGGACTAATATATTGAGGACGGGAGCGGCACAATACTAATATATTGAGGACTGGAGAGGGACAACATTAATATATTGAGGATGGGAGACAATACTAATATATTGAGGACGGGAGAGGGACAACATTAATATATTGAGGATGGGAGCGGCACAATACTAATATATTGAGGACTGGAGAGGGACAACATTAATATAATGAGGACGGGAGCGGCACAATATAACATAGTGAGGACGGGGGACAATACTAATATATTGAGGACGGAAGAGGGACAACATTAATATATTGAGGACGGGGAGCAGCACAATACTAATATATTGAGGACGGAAGCGGCACAATACTAATATATTGAGGACGGGAGAGGGACAACATTAATATATTGAGGACGGGAGCGTCACAATACTAATATAGTGAGGACGGGAGCGGCACAATACTAACATAGTGAGGACGGGAGAGGGACAATACTAATATATTGAGGATGGGAGAGGGACAATACTAATATATTGAGGACGGGAGAGGGACAATACTAATATATTGAGGATGGGAGAGGGACAATACTAATATATTGTGGATGGGAGAGGGACAATACTAATATATTGTGCAAGGGAGCGGCACAACATTAATATATTGAGGACGGGAGAGGGACAATACTAATATATTGTGGACGGGAGAGGGACAATACTAATATATTGTGGACGGGAGAGGGACAATACTAATATATTGTGGACGGGAGAGGGACAATAATAATATATTGAGGACGGGAGTCAACCTACAAATTCATTCAACACATACTAAAGCCTAGACGGCAGAATAATAAAACACCAAGCGCCATTCTATATCCATCATTCATCATTCAGTCTTTCTTTACCGTCTCATAAACATGTGTTTGTAGCGTCACTGTACCGCGCCGCTTGTAGTTCAGAAGTAATCAACTTGTCAAAAGATAATTTCTTTTTTTTTTTTTTTCATGTACAAGCAATGCAATAAAAAACTCAAACCTGGTGTAATTTGTATAAATGTCCACCTGTCCAACAACAACAACATGTTGATACGGATGTCGCTGGAGATGAATCAATTAAGCAGCTCGTGCACAAACCATGATGTCGTCTTCAATCAGCTTTCCAGAAGGTTTTTCTTTTGTGTGTGTGAATCAAAATGCTTTAAACTTAACCGTATTTGTTTGTTTTTGGTAGGAAGAAAGAAAGAAAGAATGAGAGAAAGAAAGAGAGAAAGAGAAAAATAAAGAGAGAAAGAAAGAAAGAGAGAAAGAAAGAAAGAGAGAAAGAAAGAGAAAGAAAGAGAAAGAAAGAAAGAAAGAAAGAGAGAGAGAAAGAGAAAAGAGAAAGAGCGAAAGAAAGAAAGAAGAAAAAGAAAGAAAAGAAAGAAAGAAAAAAAAAAAAAAAAAAAAAAAAAAAAAAAAAGAAAGAAGAGAGAAAGAAGAAGAGAAAAGAGAAGAAAGAAAGAGAAAGAAAGAAAGAGATAAAGAAAGAGATAAAGAATGAAAGAGATAAAGAGAGAAAGAAAGAAAGAAAGAAAGAAAGAGAGAAAGAGAAAAGAAAGAGAGAAAGAAAAAGAAAGAGAGAAAAAGAGAAAAAGAAAGAGAAAGAGAAAGATGAGAAGGAAAGAAAGAAACAGGGAGATAAAGAGAGAAGAAAAGAAAGCTCAAGAGAAAAGAAAGAAAGAGAAAGAACGAATAAAGAATGAAAGAGCATAAAGAGAAAAAAAGAAAGAAAGAAAGAAAGAAAGAGAGAGAGAGAGAAAGAATGAAAGAAAAAGAGAGAAAGAGAGAAAGAGAGAAAGAAAGAAAGAAAGAGAGAAAGAAAGAAAGAGAGAAAGAGAAAAGAGAAGAAAGCCTCCCGAAATAGAGAAAGAGAAGAGAGAGAAAGAGAAAAAAGAGAGAAAGAAGAAAGAAAGAAAAAAAAGAAAAAAAAAGAAGCAAGAAGAAGAGAAGCAAAGAATGTCAAGAGAAAGAGAGAAAGAAAGACAGAGAGAAAGAGTGAAATAGAGAAAGAAAGTCGAAATAGAGAAATAGACAAAGAGCGAATCGAGAAAAAGAGAAAGAGAAGAAATAAAGAGAGAAAAAAGAGAGAAAGAAGAGAAAGAAGGAAATACAGAAAAAGAAAGAGAAATAGAGAAGATAAAGAAAGATAGAGAAAGAAAAGAAAGTAAGAAAGAAAGATAGAAATAAAGAGAAAGAAAGAAAGAAGAGAAAGAAAAGAGAAAGAAAAAGAGAAAGGAGGAAAGACAGACAGACAGACAGACAGAAAGAAAGAAGGAAAGAAAGACAGAAAGAAAGAAACAAATACATAAACAAATAAATAAATAAACATATCGTTGACTGTTGCAGAGCAAGGACAGAAAAAAAAATGTGCTTTTTGCATGTAACGAATATAAAACCTGATATTTTTCCCTTCAGATTAATTTTATTTGAATTTGTTTCATCTTTTTCC
>JACRUU010000010.1:8756801-8761801 GCA_030449085.1 Kryptopterus vitreolus | reverse complement strand
AATCCAGAGTTAACCATTAATCCAGAGTTAACCATTAATCCCGAGATAATGATTAATCCCGAGATAACGATTAATCCCGAGTTAACGATTAATCCCGAGTTAACGATTAATCCTGAGTTAACGGTTAATCCCGAGTTAACGATTAATCCAGAGTTAACGGTTAATCGCGATGAAATATTATAATTGACAGCACTTATATTAAACATTATGCCTCGGGTCTGGAACCGTCACACACACACACTCACACACACACACTTCCACTCACTACAGCACCCATGCTGAGCTTCCGCTGCATTAAAAAAAAGAATAAATAAATAAACAAATATTAAAAAAAACCTCTCCCGAAGGACTTAACGTGTCGCGGCTAGCCTAACGCGGCGCGGAAAACGTCGGAAAATTTGGCTCCTAAAGTTTGTCCGGGTCTTTCTGACTTTGCCGAGGTGGAGGCCCATGGGCGAAGCCGGGGAAATTTAACATTGGCTAATCTGCCGCCGAAACAAAGTGGAGCAGGAGTAGAAGTGGGGCGCGGAGAATGCGAGATGACAACGGGGGAAGAACAGACACAGAGGGGAGGAAGGCAGAGGAGCTGGGAATGAGGCACTTCCGTTAAAGTCCTCGGGCATTCATATGTTAATGCTGCCTGCTTCCTATGCTTACTGTCAACAGGATCTTGCTAAGGCATATAGCCTCCAGCGGCGCCCGAGGAGCCTGGCGGCAAACGAACGGCAATACACACTAAATCCAACTTGTCTGTACAAACATGCACACACACATCAACCTGCCTGTGCGAAAGCGCACGGGCCTTCTCTCCACCTTCTCAACACACACACACACACCTTTCCCGACGCCACGTTTTAGCTACTGATTAATCCCTCCGAGCTTTATGCTAAAACGGAAAAAAACATCCCGTCTTCCATGTCTCCTCTTTCACCTGCTTTTGTCTGCGAGACGAAACCCTGCATGCGAGCCTGTGTTCATCGCTCTGTACATCACAGCGCTAATGAGGAGGAACTACAACACGACACGAAGATTCATTTGTAGAGCCAAAGCATTTGTTTTTTTTTTTTTGCAGAAAAGTTTGGAGACAATTACGGTGTGAATTAAATAACGGTAGAAAAACAAAAACGAGAGACGAACGTTTGTCGTCTGTGCATTGGCAAACATTTAAAAATGCTTTTGCTTGTATATTAAAGCATTGTTTCCTGGGGAAAATGAGCATCATTCGGAACTCTTTCAGAAGGAAAGGTGGAAGAACTATGCACGCGCTTCTTATTACTGTACATAACTTATTAACCAAACAATGGCACATGCCCCTGTAGTGTTATAAGTATGCATCACAAAAGCGTGTTATTTATTTACTTATTTTTTTTATTCAGTAATGATCCAAACATCACAGATTTTAACTGGAGAGTTTATATGTACATCTGTGTGTGTGTGTATATATATATATATATATATATATATATATATAGATATCTATATATATATATATATATATATATATATATATATATATATATAGATATATATATCTATATATATATATATATATATATATCTATAGGGAGAGAGAGAACGCGAGAGCGAGAGGGATATCTATCTATACTATATCTATACTATATATATATCTAGAGCGCGAGCTCGAGAGAGAGAGAGAGAGAGAGAGAGAATGCACTGAGAGCGTGAGAGGGAGATATATATATCTATATCTCGATAGATCTCGATAGCTAGACAGAGAGAATGAACGAGTGAGCGGGATATCTATATATCTATATATCTATATATATATCTATATATCATATTATATATATATATATAAATAAATCGATAGATATATAGATAGATAGATAGATAGATAGACAGAGAGAGAGAGAGAGAGAGAGTGGAGAGAGAGAGAGAGAGAGAGAGAGAGGAGATAACTATGTGTACATTCATACACTAGGGACAATTTTCCAAGGTGCCAATCAACCTACTGTGCATGTTTTTGGACCGGGGGAGGAAACCGGAGAACCCGGAGAAAAAACCAGAAAGAAAAAAAACCCTGAGACACGGGGAGAACATGCAAACGAACTCCACACACACATGGCCGAGACGGGAATCGAACCCGGACCCTGGCGTGTGTGAGGCGAACGTGCTAACCACTAAAGCCACCGTGCCCCATATCATCACAATTAATCGTGATTAACCGCCACTGTAGTAAACTTCGTAAACTTCCGTCTCCGGTCTCTATACACCACCAGCGTTCACTCTGGCATCCGGCTGCGTGTCAGTGTCCCTTAAACACATGTACCTTTACACAAACACATTATCCGACACTCCGGGAAACAAAAGCGGAGCATCGTAATTCCGGGTCGTAACACAAAAGTAAACAACTTCATCTAGTGTCATGTGCATGCGACATCGCGATAATGCGGACGGAGAGGGAGCCCAGCAAAAAGCGTATAATAATAATAATAATAATAATAATAATAATAATAATAATAATAATAATAATAATATAATAAACAAAGCGAGCGGCGTCAGGAAGAGGGAGAGGAGAAAAGAGAACCGGCAACGAGAGCGAGAGAGACGTGTGACACTTGTCCTCCTCTCCCTTCAAACAAACATTTCTGTTGGGACGGAGCTTTGTCTGGGCACCCCGGCGAGCGCTGAATGCCTTATTTACAGTTTTTTTTTAATTGCTCTGTTGATCAGTGGCCATGGAATAAAAATAAACCCGGGTAATAATCGGAGCTCCCACAATAGATTCGTTAGTCTCGCTGACAAGCGGAATAAAATACCGAACGGCGCGCTGGGAAATTCGACAGTAGCTTATGAAAAAGACCAGACAGGGAGATTTAGGGAAAGGAAAAAAATAAATAAATAAATAAATAAACACTCCACATGCAAATTACAGTGTGTTGTTTCCAAACGCATTTTAAGGAAATCTGAAATCTGACGGGAGGGGAAAAAAAGGCCTGGAAAATGACCATATATATATATATATATATATATATATATATATATATATATATATATATATATACACATTTTATAACAAACAATTTATTTATTTAGCTTTTTCTTGATATTCAAAAATGTCCTCATATACAATATTATACAACATGCGTGTTTCCAAAGCGCAAATTATATACCGAAATAACCCCCCCCCACCCCCCCCCCCCCCCCCCCCCCCCCCCCCCCCCCCCATGTCTACTTTATACTTTATTTTATTATTTATTTTTTTTTTTTTTTTTATTTAATGTTTTTTTATGTTGGAACGATCATAAAAAGCATTTCATTGCGTACGCTGTATGGATGTGTATGTGACGAATAAAAAAAAAAAAAAAAAAAAAACTTATTGAAATTGTCCATGTTATAATAAATAAATAAATAAAAATACATATACATATATTTATTACAATATTAAATGCTAATAATAAATACAATTATTTAATATGCATTATTGACTTATTAATAATTAATTATAATAATAATAGAATTATAATTTTTATTTTTTATAATGATAATTTTTTTCTACTTTATATATAAAATATATATTTTTTACTTAGGGACACCTAAGGGTGTAGCCTTACTTAGGTGTGTAGCTTAAGGGGCTGGGCTACTGATAGGAAGGTCGGGGGTTTGAGCCCCGATATCGCCGAGCTACCGCCCTTGGGTCCTTGAGCAAGGCCCTTAACAAGGCCCTCTGTACTCCAGGGGGCGCTGTATCATGGCTGGGATATGCAAAGAAAAGAATTTCACTGTGCTGTAATGTATATATGACAAATATAGGATATTATTCTATTCTATTAATAATTATATATATATCTATATATATATGTGCATTGTTTATTACGGTATATATCAGTAATGATAATGCGTAGCTTAAAGTGATGAACAGAATCACATGTATTTTAAACTCCGTCACTCTTCCACTCCTATTCGACAGCACAAAGTCAGAATCACTCTCTCGCTCCATGAACTACTTTTCGTTCTGTTGCACACAACTCTACAACATCCACACAAGACTGTTACACACAAACTCACACACTTACATATGTAAATCAATTCCAGATCAAAGCGAATACTCACTTAAACAGGTCAGACCTTATAGCGTGTGTTTTAGGAACGGGGTGGGGGGGGGGGGAGCGCTACGGCAGCCACGGAGCTCCGGGAGATGAAAACGTCCTATGAAAAATTAAAAAGTCAATCAGGTGGCAATTATTCCCTTTAATCTCTCGAAGGCAGCCAATAAGGGGGAAAGGCCTCGGGTGGGTAGAGGCTGGAGGGGATTCTGCTGTTCGGGTTTTGCCAAAAAAAAAAAAAAAAAAGAAAAAAAAAAAAGAAAAAGCCCTCCATCTTTATCTACATCACGCTCTCCATCACGCTGACTCTACACTGCGAGTGGGGAATGGGAGAACTGGCGAACGTGAAGAATAACAGGAAAGAACGCGAATCACACAAGACAGACCGAGTTTCTTGGCTTGGTTTAATGCTGCGGAAAAAAAGAATCGGAAAGAAATAGAAAAGAAGAAAAAAAACGACAGTACAATAGGAAAACCTTTGATGTTACAGAAAAGCTGCTTTTTTTTTTTTTTTTTAGATTAAATCTTGGCCAATAAAATTGAAACTAGACACGGGACATTTCCCCCCTGTGAGCGATGCTTGCCGATGCAAAACGCAGCTCCGGGTGCGACCCCCTTACAGCCGGGTCCGTTTAATATTTAGCGTTGACTTCGAAATGCTAGCTCGTTCGGAGAGAGACGAGTGTTTAGACACTTTTTTTTTTGGGGGGAGTGGGTGGGGCCAGTGACACCACGTGACATCATCAAATTATCCAGCGTCCGACTCCCGTTGATGTGCCGAGCGTTTAGACATGTCACATGACCCTGTGTCCGAGTTTCGCAGATTTTTCACGTTTGAGGCTACATGACGCCATGCTACAGTCATGCGACCGATTCCATCTCACTTACGAGTGGGTGTCACATGTGCATGTCGGGCGAACACGGGGCCGAACG
>JACRUU010000010.1:8746801-8749301 GCA_030449085.1 Kryptopterus vitreolus | reverse complement strand
CACACACACACACACATACACACATATATATATTCAATATCATTCATTCTATATATATATATTCAGTCTTCTTCTACACCGCTTTATCCGATCTTCCCTCGGGTCACGGGGAGTCTGTGTCTATCTCAGGCGTCTATGGGCATTAAGGCAGGATACACCCTGGATGGAATGCCAACCCATCGCAGGACACACACACACACATTCATACACTAGGGACAATTTTCCAAGGTGCCAATCAACCTACCGTGCATGTTTTTGGACCGGGAGGAAACCAAAAAGGAGAACCCGGAGAAAAACCCCCTGAGGCACGGGGAGAACATGCAACATGCAAACTCACACACACACATGGCCGAGACAGGAATCGAACCCGGACCCTGGCGGTGTGAGGCGAACATGCTAACCACTAAGCCACTGTTCCCCCCTTTTATATATATATATATATACTATATATATATATATATATATATATATATATATATATATATATATATATATATATATATATATATAAACAAAAAAAAAAGACTTGTTCATTTTGACGAACCAGATTCAAAGAACCGAGTCACTGAAACGATCCGAACACCTCCATCAGTACCTGGAGACGTTTTATATCCGCATAGTCTAGAACGTTCTAGAACGTCTATATAATGCAAGTCTAATATTTAACTAGTTGCAGTGCGTTCACAAATGAACCGGTGTATCACAGTACACAGGCGTAAATAAAGAAGAGTAAACGTGTTTTGGATGTGTGTGAGGAGTCCGTTCCGGCCCCTGTGAGCCATGCAGCCCATGATTTTCTTTCTCTAATAGGGCCCTAATGAGTCAGGCAGGCATCTCTCTCTGCAGGGCGAGAGGGCCCCCGGGGGTCCCATCGCTCGAACCGTGGCGCAATAACGATCGAGCCCGAGTCTGTTAACGGCAGAGCCGGGAATGATGAGCGGGCCATCGAGCCCCCCCCCCCCCCCCCCCCCTCTATAAATCTGGGGAGCGAGAGCAGGAGATGAGGAGCCCTTGATCCGATCTTAGCGAAGCTCCGCGTGACCGTTTATTCAAGTTGTTTCGAGCGAGAAACCCTAAACCGCCAAAGATGGAGGTTTTTGGAGGGGATAAATCTATACGCCTTATAGACTCTTACTGAATATACAGGGAGGGGGGGGGGAGGGGGGAGGGGGGGGGGAGGGGGGGGGCGATAACACAGAAATATAGGGAGTAAACAGAAACATTCAGGGGTGAAAGAAAAAGCACAGCGTTGTTGACGGGAGATGTGATGGAGGAAAAATAAAGCATTATTTTCTCTCTCTCTCTCTCACATCACTCTCTCTCTCTTTCTCTCTCTCTCTCACTCTTCTCTCTCTCTCCTCACTCTCTCTCATGGCCGTCTCTTGCTGAGAACAGTCAGGTAGCGAGGAGAATTGTGTTCGACTAGGGGGTGAGAGTGGGCTTTTAGCGTATTCCCACACACACACACACACACACACACACACACACACACACACACACACACACACACACACACACACACACACACACACACACACACACACACACGTTCACTTTGCTGCATTAGCCTGATTAGATGTCTACAAACTTTGGAAAGTATTGCTACATTCATGTGCTTATTGTTTTCTATTACCTCAGAATGTGTTGTCTGTCTGCTTCTCTCCTTTTCTTTTTCTTCTCTTTCTCTTCTTCTCTCGTTCTCTCTCTCTCTCTCTCTCTCTCTCTCCATTCGCACAAACTCACTTTTACATACTTCAGAAATGTATGCTAAGCTTATTCCTTTTAGAGTTTAAAGGTTTATATTAGCATTAGTGTAAAATGTTACCTCAGGGTTTGTTGTCTGTGTGTCCCTTTCCCTACACACACACACACACACACACACACACACACACACACACACACACACACACACACACACACACACCACACACACACCACATTATTAGTGTATATCACTCTCTAGATGTTTTCTCTCCCTTTCTTTTCATACACAACACACACATTATGTGTGTTGTTTCCTCTGTCTTTCCTTTGTCATACACAACACACTCTCTCTCTCACACACACACACACACACACACACACACACACACACACTATTAGTATACATCATTCTGTACCTCAGATGTTTTCTCTCTCCCTTTCTTATCATACAATACACACACACACACACACACACACACACACACACACACATGTTAAGTACATCATCATCATTATGTGTTGTTTCCTCATACACAACACGCACAACTCTCTCTTCATACACACACACAATAAGTGTATATTTTTCTGTACCTAAGAATGTATTGTTTTTTCTCTCTCTTCATACCACACACACACACACACACACACACACACACACACACACACACACACACACACACACACACACACACTATTAGTGTATTTCATTCTGTATCTCAGATGTTTTCCCTCTCCCCTTCTTTTCATACACAACACACACACACTCACACACACAATAAGTTTTATATTATTGTGT
>JACRUU010000010.1:8729301-8739301 GCA_030449085.1 Kryptopterus vitreolus | reverse complement strand
CACACACACACACACACACACACACACACACAAAAACCTGCCACTCCTGCTCAAGTATCTTCAAACACATCTCAACAGCTGTCACATTCTATAAAAACCCCAGTCCCGGATTCTTCTAGAAGATTGTACACACAAGCACGCAAGGTTTTTGCTCTTTCTAAACACATTCTGACCCGCTATTGATGCTCATACACATGGCTCAAAGGCAAAAAAGAGGAGGAGGAGGAGGAGGAGAAGAAAAAGCGCAAACGCCTCATTTTTAGCGCTTTAAAGAATCATCTCCCAAATGCGGTATTCGGATCCAGGCTTGTAGTATTACATTTTCCTCGAGTAGGCATCTATGTGGGCCTACTTAGCATATTAGCGCAGCATTAGGGCCCGGGCTAGCGCTAATCGTTTCCTGGAAGTGGAGACGTGTACCAATTCTATTGAGAACAAGAGCCTATCGAGTGCAACCCAAGAAAAGTGGCTGGAAACGGTGTGTGTGTGTGTGGGTGGGGGGGGGGGGTGGAGGAAGGAAGGGGGGAGAGAAAAAGAAAAGAAAAGAAAAAAAAAACACGAGAGATCAATGAACAGCAGTGAATTCCTGTCATCACCAATATGATAAGCAAGCGCTAATTAGCTTAGCATGACCACCCATTTGCCCTCCTGCACGGTTTTGACCGCTAGCCGGCTAATGTAGCATATTTGTGTGTGAGGCTGGGGCAATATTAACCCCGGTCTGACTCCTTTCTCCCAGTCAGAGCTGATCGATGGTGAACTATTGTCGGGGGGGGGGGGCCACACACACAGGGGGGGGGGCACGGGGCACACACACACATACACACACACATACACAAACGCCCTGCAGCACCCTAATGGAGGCACATTCAACTCAAAATCAATAGAGGGAGACGGAGTGAAAACCCACAGTCCTGCCTGAGGGAACGACCAGCAGGGTCGGAACAAATACGCACACAAATGAACCTTTTCAAAGAGTTTTCCTCACCGACATGTACAAGAAAAGAATTTCTACCAAGTTCACCGGCAAAAATAAATAAATAGATAAATAAATAAATAAATACATATCAATAGACATGCCACACTTCCTGGAGAAAATGTGAGTGATGCTTGCCGATACAAAATTCGGCTCCGGGTGCGACCCCTTAGAGCCTGGTACGTTTTATATTTAGCGTTGATATTCATTTTCTATGCTAGAAATTCGTCCCGGCCCAAGAAAACACATTTTCCACGATTACCCATGATTCCTTGTGTTTTTCCGGACCAAGTGTCATAACAGTGCAATAAACCCCCCCTCCCCCCCCCCCCCCCCTTCATCTGTATGTGGGTCTGGGGTTCGAGAGTCATATGATCTCACCTACGGGTGGATATGTCAAATCTGCATGCCGGGGGCGAAATTTCCACATTCATTCTCTATGGGGCCGGAATGTCGTGGATTTCCTGAAATTCCAAATGGTGTGTGGGGTTCGGGAGGTATATGATCGTGATCCACTCCGGACCCCCTACGAGTGGATATGCCTATATGTATATGTCGGACGCTCAACAGGCCGAGCTGTGAGGCACGAAATTTCAACCCCATTCATTTTCTATGGGAAAAAAGTCCCGCTTTTTGGCTCCGGGTTCGGAATTCCGCGGGGCGATTCCTTATAAAAGTAATAGCACACCTGACACCATTGGGCCGCACGATATGAGGTACGATTCGAGAGGAACGCACAAAAACTGCGGGACGAGTTACGCGCCGAAAATTTGACAGCAAACGGAATAAGGAATCGCCCTGCGGAATTCCGAACTCGGGGCCAAAAAGCGGGAATTTTTTCCCATAGAAAATAAATGGAGTTGAAATTTCGTGCCTCACAGTTTGGGCCTTTGAGTCTCTGACATGCACATATGGCATATTCACTCGTAGGGGGTCGGGAGTGGATCACGATTATATACCTCCCGAACCCCACACCTGTTCGGAATTTTGGGAAATCCGCAACATTCCGGCCACCATAAGAGAATGAATGGGGAAATTTGACGCTCCCCCGTTCGGCCCGTGTTCGCCCGAAATGCACATTTGACATATCCACTCGTAGGTGAGATGGACTAGGTCACGATCTCTCGAACCCCAGACCCACATGGAATTCCGGGAATTCTGCGCCGTTCCGCAGAATTGTTTGGCCGTATCAACGTATCCACTCGTCCGAGACAGCAAGGACATTGCACTAATATGACACTGGGTCCTAAAAAAAACAGGGAATTATGGGTAATCGGGGCAAATGTGTTTTTTTTTTGGTCCGGGACGAATTTTTACCATAGAACATGAATATCAACGCTACCAGGTTCTAAGGGGGGGTCACGCCCTGAGCCGAGGTTTGCACGGGCAAGCATCACTCACATTTTGTTCAGGAAATGTCCCATGTCTAGTTTCTATTAGATCCTATAACCAGACCCAAAAAATCCCTATTTCAAGCGTTTTTAAATCACTTTAAATAGCAGCTTGGTGGTGGGATTTGAACCTGCAGTCTTCTGGTCCAGAGGCCTTAAACACTGAGCTCCCACATCAGACTAAGCTACTACCGCATTAATACCGTGGTTGTATCCCAGTGGTTAAGGTGTTGGACTCTGGTCCAGAAGATCACAGGTTCAAACCCCACCACCACCACCACCAAGCTGCCACTAGTGGGCCCTTGAGCAAGGCCCTTAACCCTCAATTGCTCAGTTGTAAGTCGCTCTGGATAAGGGCGCCTGCCAAATGCTAATGCTAATGTAAATGTACCGCCCTTTTTATAGTTGGAATCTTGATACTTGACTTTTTTGGTTCAGTATTAGTGTTAAAATTAATTTTAACATCCTATTTGTACATTCATCACCCAGACCGAACAATTTTCTTATTTTAAGATTTATAGTGTAATGTAATTTTTAAGTCTTATATCTTTCATAGCAAAAAAAAAAAAAAAAAAAAAAAACAGGACATTTTCTAGAAATAATCTTTTATTTTCTTTCTTGGATTTCAGATTTTGCAGTATTAGTTTTAATATCATTTATTTCAACATGCATTTTAAAATCTGCAATCTGTGACTTGCCCAGATTGATCAATTTTATAGTCTATAAGATTTATTAAATAAATAAAGTAGTGCATTTATTAGATAACGTGCAATGTGATTTTTAAGACTTGCTTTTTTTTTAATCTTTCATTGGAATATAACGAGACCTATTTTACAATTTTACAGTCCAAAACATGCATTTACAATTTTAATGTACAACTGAATGTGATGTTTACGACTTTTTGCCTTTAAAAACAAGTCATATTTTCTAGAAATTTTTTTTTTTTATTTCCTTTCTTAGATTTCAGTTTTTGCCGTTTTCGCATACGAGAGTTAAACTTTAAACGCGAGGGTCGTAAACATTTCGCAGTTCAATCGAATTCTAAAGAAATTGGAAAGATGATTTTCCCATTTCCGGGAATAATCACGCGGAATTCTACGGCAGCTATCGGTTTGATGCGATTCGAAGCACGTTCGCCTCACACCGCCAGGGTCCGGGTTCGAATCCCGTCTCGGCCATGTGTGTGTGGAGTTTGCATGTTCTCCCTTATTAAATGCATTTCGTATAAACACTCTCTAACATTGTTTTGTCCAATTCTACATTTAATGCTTTAATGATTTAAAATCTTCACATTATTTTTCCTACAATAGAAGAGCTTTTATTTGTCATGTGTACATACACACACACACACACACACAACACACACACACACACACACACACACACACATATATACGGTGAGAACATGCAAACTCCACAAACACATGGCAGAGACGGGAAGCGAACCCATATATATATATATATATATATATATATATATATATATATATATATATATATATATATATATATATATGGGCAAGGTGGCTTATATAGGGGCACGTTCGCCTCACACCGCCAGGGTCCGGGTTCGATTCCCGTCTCGGCCATATGTGTGTGGAGTTTGCATGTTCTCCCCGTGCCTCAGGGGGTTTTTTTTTCTCCGGGTTCTCCGGTTTCCTCCCCCGGTCCAAAAACATGCACGGTACCTTGGAAAATTGTCCCTAGTGAATACAGGGTGTATCCTGCCTTAATGCCCATAGACGCCTGAGATAGGAACAGACTCCCCGTGACCCGAGGGAAGATCAGATAAAGCGGTAGAAGATGAATGAATGAATGAATGAAATAAGCGGATCACAAGCGAGATACCGAATTAAACAAAACCACTTACGAAAACCGCCTCGTTCCGATCTCAAGCAACGAAAACAATTCGCACGATGCCTTTTTTTTTTTCTCTCTCGCGGGAACTTCAAAGCTAAATAGTTCGTAAACACTTTGCTATCAATCCGGGGCTTAATCTGGACTCTCCGGCAGAAGGCGGCGCTCGGCCCTCGAAGACCTGAGCAATTTCTCAGCTCGCTTAATTCCTCTTCACCTCGAGAAGACCTGCTCCGAGGGCAGTGTTGCGTTTAGATTAATTCCCGCTTAATACTAATTGGTCCTTGGGCTGAGAGGCCTCGCGGGATTGGCTCCCTGCAGTCCACTCTGGGAAAGAGGGGGGGAAAAAAAGAAAAAAAAAAGAAAAGGATGTGTGTATGTGTGTGTGTGTGTTGCACCGCCGTCTGAGGCCTGCTGATGAGTAGAACATTTTATCAGCGCAAACATACACGCAAAGCCCCCCGGGGCCGAAAGCGTACCCGATAATTAACTGGCGCGCAAACCGTAATTACCGTGTTTACACTCGTTCTCCGTGAAACAGAGCGCCTAAGAAGGGGAGCGCTAAAGGAAAAGAAGAAGAAAGGACGAAAGAAAGAAAGAAAGAAAGAAACACTAATATGATGCCAAATATCCCTTTTTTCCCTCTCTCTCCCCCTATTTTTCCTCTCTCTTTTCTTTTCCCCGTCTTCTTAATAAGCTCGGAGGGCTTGTTGTCAGCGTAATGCCCATCACTTATTTATTTTTCCAGAGATAGCCCTATTAATTTCCCCCTCGGTTTGAAGCGCCTCGAATGCGGACGGGGATCCCCGCGTCCCCCCGGGGGTCGCTCCTCCAGGAAAAGACGCAAATGACCCAAATAAAGGAGGCTTTTGAAGGCTGCCGAGAGGCGCCGGCACCATTAAAACTAAATGAAGTGTTTATTAGCCGCGCTGACGGCGGCGCGCCGGCACATCAAGAGCCGTTACAGTTAATGTTCTCCCCGAGAAACACACACACGACACACCCCCCCCCCCCCCCCCCCAACCCCCCCCCCCAACCCCCAACCCGGTTTGTTTCGTTTGTGCTGCTGAGATTCCTGCTTTTCATTCCTTATCACCTGTTCGCTTGTTTCTGATACACAACACACACACACACACACACACACACGACTCGTATAGGCAATTATAGCTCTACACAAAGCATTTAGGTCATGTGATCCATGCATATACAGTGCAAACGTTTGCTTCCAGAAATATAAATCATTTTTTATTATTAGATTTTGCATTTTTGTCAATATATAAAATGCAAATTGAGCAAATCAAAACAAAGTCACTATTTGTTGTGAGTGACTTTAGAAGAGGTTTTTATTGTCATTTCGACCACATGTAGCTGACGCAGTACACGGTGAAATGAGACAACGTTTCTCCGGGACCCTGGTGATACACAAAACAACATATAACACAAACACAACAACACAATGCTGAGGACGAGACTAAGTTTGTCCCAGCTACATAAAGTGCATCGTGTGCAACCTGGTGCAAACAGCGCAAAAAGACACGAGACAGTGCATAACAAACAACTATAACACAATATAAAAGAAAAGAAAAGAAACACAACAACGACCTATTCCCGTCTCGGCCATGTGTGTGTGTGTGTGGAGTTTGTGCATGTTCTCCCTGTGCATCAGGGGGTTTTACTCCGGGTTCTCCGGTTTCCTCCCCCGGTCCAAAAACATGCACGGTAAGGTTGATTGGCACCTCGGAAAATTGTCCCTAGTGTATGAATGTGTGTGTGTGTCCTGCGATGGGTTGGCATTCCATCCAGGGTGTATCCTGCCTTAATGCCCATAGACGCCTGAGATAGGCACAGACTCCCCGTGACCCGAGGGAAGATCGGATATAGCAGTAGAAGATGAATGAATGAATGATGAATGAACCACGACCTAGTGAGCCCTGATCTCTACATGATGGAGTGTGTGTGTGTGATTTACATGAAGAGACAGAAGGATGTGAGAACGTCTCCATCCACAGAAGATCTGTGTTTACTTCTCCAAGATGGAACAAACAACCAGCCGAGTTCCTTCATAAACACTGTGTGTAAGTGTACATAGAAGTGTTACTGCTGTTTTGAAGTTAAAGTGTGTTCACAACAAATATTGATTTCATTTCTTCTTTGATGATGAAATTTACGGCATTTGGCGACTTATAACTGAGCAATTGAGGGTTAAGGGCCTTGCTCAAGGGCCCACTAGCTTGGTAGTGGTGGGGTTTGAACCTGTGAGAAAACATTCTTTGTTTACATTCTTTGTTTACATGACAATCTTTGCATTTTTTTAATTCCTGCTTAAAACTTTTGCACAGTAATACATGTGCATATTTATATTTACGGCATTTGGCAGACGCCCTTATCCAGAGAGACTTACAACTGAGCAAGTTGAGGGTTAAGGGCCTTGCTCAAGGGCCCATTAGTGGCAGCTTGGTGGTCCCATGGTGGGGTTTGAACCCGTGATCTTCCGGTCCAGAGTCCAACACCTTAACCACTGGGCTACACACCTCACTTAATATAGAATAGGGATGCGGATCTCGGTTTGTATTTTGATGCACAGCCGAAAATACGAGACGATTCACGGCGAGACGATTCACGGCGAGACGATTCACGGCGAGACGATTCACGGCGAGACGATTCATTTTTCCATTCGATTCAATGTAAAGCGATTAAAAAGCACTTCTTTTTTTATTTCATAGCTTTACTTAAAAACCTCCTGAAGCAGGCGATAGCTCGGTGGTAAAGACATTCAGCTCTGGACCCGGAAAGGTCGCCGGTTCGAATCCCCCACCAGCACCACCAAGCTGCCACTTGTGGGCCCTTGAGCAAGGCCCTTAACCCTCAACTGCTCAGATGTTAGTCGATCTGGAGAAGGGCCTCTGCCAAATGCTGTAAATGTTCTTAAGTGACTTTTAAGCGACTTTTAGTTCAAACTAAAAAGAAAAGGAGATACATTAAATAAATAAATAAATAAATAAATAAATAAATAAATAAAAGACTATGTGACTCAAAACAAAAAAATAAAATTAAATATATTTATTTCTTACTCTTCTTTTTCTCGCCTTCTTTTTTTCTTCTTCCTCTTTTCCATTCCGAAAAGTTCAGCTTTTGTTGGTTTTTTTTTTCCTTTTTTAGGTCTTTTCTCATCTTTCTTTCTTCTTTCCTTCCTATCATTCATTCATTTAATCAACCAATCACTAATTTAAGCATGAATTTATTCCGTCTTTTTGTTCCTTCTTTTTTTTTTTTTTATTTATTGCTTTCCACTGTTCTTTACATTAATATTTCCCTCATCTCGACTGGCATCCTTCCATCTCTCTCGTTTTTTTTTCCTACTTTATTCTTCTATTGCCGGCTTTTCTTTTCCTCTTTTAATAACCGTTCGTTCTTTGTTTTTCATTGCTTTATTTTTGCATCTTTCTCTCCATTACACCGTCCTCCTTTCATTCCTTCCATCCCTCCATCACAGCTTTTTTTTTTCTTTATTTTTTTAATTACACATTTTTTTCCCGTGCCAGGAAAGTTCTGGAAGCACTTAAACTGTGACTTCTGTGTTTAATCTAATATTATTATTTTTTGTTTGTTTACTAAAGTTTGGGATGTTAAATGTAGGGGGGGGGGGGGATAAGGAGGGGGGACGCGGAAAGAAACATAAGGGGGAAAACAAAAGAAAAACAAAAAAAAAAAAAACAAAGTAAAAGCAATTAAAAGCTTTCAGAGCAGCGGAGAAACGAAGCAGGCTTCTGCTTTACGGCACTTTAATACCTGCCACTGAAACGCTCGATATTATTTACCTCGCATTATTTTCTCATTAATCCTCTCTTTAGATTTCTTTTTTAATGCCTTATTTACCGGAGGAAAGTTTTTTTCTCCCTCCTTATTATTATTATTATTTTTTTTTCTTAATAACATGTGGCAAAAAAAATAAAGAATAACGGTCTTCATTTCAAGGAAAATTAAAAGAAAGAGCTGAATGATGAACGCTTAAAGAAGGGGAAGGAAAAAAAAAAAAAAAAAAGAGAGAATATCCGCCCTAAAATACGCACTTATTAACCCACCCACCCACACACACACACACACACACACACACACACCTTTAATTATTTTTCATAACCCGCAGCACTACGCAGTAATAATGTCTCAATCTTGCCCTAACCTGTCTATATTTGATGCCTCACACACACACACACACACACACACACACACACACACACACACACACACACACACACCTAATTGCCTAAATCAGGGTGGGAGAGTTACTGCAGTACAGTCGTAAATGAAGCTTTAGTCTAAATTGCAGGCTTTGAGGATGAAGATTGATGTCGGACATAGTGTATTACTGAAGTCTGAAGCTGCAATCGCAATCCACTACAATTATCCCCAGCCATTAAGAGCTGCGCTGAGCATGTCACGATCGAGCCGGCGCACAATTAATCACCGGCGGTGCGAGAGTAGTTAGGGTGTGTCTGCTCGTGTCGGCGCTCGCGAGGGGAATCGACGCCGCTATCCGCATCCGGATCGGATATAGTCCCACGTGTGCGCCGGTACGCCGCTACAGGACGTAGCTCCAGCGGGGGAAAAAAAGTGCCAAAAGTGATAAATAATAATAATAATAATAATAATAATAATAATAATAATACAAATGTTGAAAATAAAAACAAGTAATTCATTCATTCATTCATCTTCTACCGCTTTATCCGATCTTCCCTCGGGTCACGGGGAGTCTGTGCCTATCTCAGGCGTCTATGGGCATTAAAGGCAGGATACACCCTGGATGGAATGCCTAACCATCACAGGACACACACACTCACACACATTCACACACTAGGGACAATTTTCCAAGGTGCCAATCAACCTAACGTGCATGTTTTTGGACCGGGGGAGGAAACCGGAGAACCCGGAGAAAAAACCCCTGAGGCACGGGGAGAACATGCAAACTCACTACACACATGGCCTGAGACGGGAATCGAAACCCGGACCCTGGCGGTGTGAGGCGAACGTGCTAAACACTAACCACTAAACCACCGTGCCCCCCCAAAAAATAAAACAAGTAATAGTTTTTTTTTTTTATTTGCACCATTCTGGGCTTTAACAGCACTTTATTGGGAGGCGGAATGTTGGGGTGTAGCTCAGTGGTTCGAGTCGCGGTATCACCAAGCAACGCCCTTAACCCTCTGTACTCCAGGGGGCGCTGTATCGTGGCTGACCCTGTGCTCGGAAGCAAACAAGGTGGGATATACAAGGAAAGAATTTCACTGTACTGTAATGTATATGCGACAAAGCTATTCTATTAGCATCGTTAGCTTGGCTGGTTAGATCCGCGATCCGGACGTGGAGGCTTCAGTGGAATCTTCAATAATAATAATAATAATAATAATAATAATAATAATAATAATAATAGAAGTGTCGATTGCGCTATAATTAAACGGTTGCCGCGAACGTATACACATCAGCCTTCTCCCACAACTACCATACGTACAGGCTGTTATAGACGGCGTATACGTATACACGTTTGGAAATAAACAACCGATGTTTTGCTCAGTGCTGTGTTGTTTTTGTTGTTGTTGTTTTTTTTTCCCCGCTCGGAGCTGGAATTTCCCTGTGTGGTTATAACAAAAAAATAAATAAATAAATAAACAGATAGATAGATAGATAAATAAATAAATAAATAAATAAATAAATAAGAAGGACCCGAGTCACTTCTGTCTGAGTGTCTTTAGTGAGTTTTGTCGAGTAGTGTAGAAAATAT
>JACRUU010000010.1:8716801-8724301 GCA_030449085.1 Kryptopterus vitreolus | reverse complement strand
TATATATATATATATATATATATATATATATATATATATATATTATAAAATTATATATATTATTATTATTTAGTATTATTATTTACTATATATATATATATATATATATATATATATATATATATATATATATATATATATATATATATATATATATATAGGTTTGTGGCTTTATTATTTCAGCTTTATTATACAATATACAATCAGTAGTCATGTGATCAAGTCATGTGACCCATTCAACCCATTCCCTTTACATCCAGAGCGTGACTTTTTTATTTATTTATTTATTTTTTCCGCTTTTCCTCAACATTACCAGGGATGAGTTTGAAGACAAAAGGCCAAAGTGCTTCCTGCACTATAAAGCAGATTATGTAGATGTTGCATTACGTTCCAGTATAATATTTCCGCCTGTATTTTATAGCAGGATTTAAAAATAATCCCCTTTGTATTTGGCAGCAGTCGTAAACGTGAGCGCTGTCGCTGAGGATGAGAAACTGTCAGCACTAAAACGCTGTTAACGCTGCCATCCTTAACCTTCATTGTTTGTTTGTTTTTTCCGCTTCTTTCAGAAACAAACAAAAAAAAAAAAACGTCTTTCCGCTCCAGGCCACGCCCACTTCGGCTTTAAATCTGAATATTTGGAGCGCTAACAGATACGGATAGCGGCGTCGCGTTACACTCGTAGCCCGGAGCTGTGTTGTGATCGAAAGAGCTTTATTTGGCACTAATTTACATTTTTTTTTCTTTTTTTTTTACAGGAAGGAGCTATCAAGTTCAAGTCCTGCTAAAACCTGCTTAAAAATCTCCGTCCCAACACACACACACACACACACACACACCACACACACACACACACACACACACACACACACAGAAAAGCAAGGCGGCGTTTCATATTTACACATCGGGACGTAAAGCAAGAAGATAAATGCGATATCGAAAAAGTCCAAATCTTTCACTCAGAAGACTTGATTTGTGGCTAAACACTGACTCCCGTCGACCCCCCCCACACTTCCAGACCTCCCTCCTCCTCCTCCCTCCTGACAAGCCTTGAGGGAAGGGTGGATTGAGTCAAACCCAGCTGCCTTATCTCATCTCTGGCTTACTCAACCCAGAATATAAAAAAAAATAAAAACGCTCGCGCAATGCTACTGCAATTTGTTTCCGCTCATGTTCGGGATTGTTTTATGAAAGGCGAGGTGAGACGAGGTGAAACGCACCCGCGTGATAAACGTAGGCGTCCGCGAACGTGTGCAAAAAATAAATAAATATTTGCCCCGGGGGATCGCAGGTTCGCCCTATGAACGTAGGCTTTAACCGTCTTTTTTTCCGCCGCCTCGAAAGTTCCGTCGCAACTCGTAGCGATTACGCCAACTTAGCCGCATTAGCATGGCTCCGGGTCACTCTGCTCCTCTCCGGTACACGCCAATTAGCTCGACTCTTTTTTTTTTCCTTTCCCTGACCGCCCGCGAGACACGCTCTCGCGCAGACGCGTATATAAAGCTTCTTGGGCGTCGCATCCGTCAACCGGCTTTGCGAGGCGGCGTCGGGGAAAAAAAAAAGGGAGAAAATTCAAAGTGATCGTAGGACGGCCGGGGTTGGACGGCCCCGTTTAAATCCGGTCACGGCTATCGGAGCTCGCTGCGCTCTCAGGATGCCGGGGGCGAGGCTTTAGCTTTAGCGCTAAGCTACACTAGCACAGGGTGGGACTGCAGCATAAGAGGCCATTAAAGGCCATGACACATGCTTATCCACACCTCCAAGCCCTTCCATAATCAACACACACACACACATTATAGGAATGCTAGTATTCCAACACCATCCTCGTTTACCCAATGTAGACAAACAATAAACAAAAACGAAGGTCAAACTAGCATGCAACAGCGGGGCTAATCGGCAAAAAAAAAAAAGGAAAACAAATAGTGATGTAAACAAAGAGCATGGCGTGTTTTCTGTGTGAATATTTGCTGCCAAAACAAAATAAACACAGCGAGTGACTCCACACGAGTGAAAAATAACAGCTAGGATAGACAATCATCAAGTCAAATTAGTGAACTTTGGGTGCATCATGTGACTTTTTAACATACAAACATTAAAAAAAAAAAAACAGATGCATTTAACATTTATATCGTTCATACTATTGAAGAGCAATGGGGCCTTGCTCAGGGGCCCAGAAGTGTCAGATTGCTGTGGCTGTGATGTGAACTCATGATCCGATGCCTTCAGCACATCCACATCCACAACTTAGCCTAAGCGGAAAAATGCACGTCTACGATTTTGTTGTTGACACGTGGCTACGGTGGATTAGTGGTTAGCACGCTCGCCTCACACCGCCAGGGTCCGGGTTCGATTCCCGTCTCGGACCATGTGTGTGTGGAGTTTGCATGTTCTCCAGCTTCTCCTTCTTCTCCCCGTGCCTCAGGGGGTTTTTCTCCGGGTTCTCCGGTTTCCTCCCCCGGTCCAAAAACATGCACGGTAGGTTGATTGGCACCTTGGAAAAATTGTCCCTAGTGTATGAATGTGTGTGTGTGTGTGAGTGTGTGTGTGTGTGTGTCCTGTGATGGGTTGGCATTCCATCCAGGGTGTATCCTGCCTTAATGCCCATAGACGCCTGAGATAGGACACAGACTCCCCGTGACCCGAGGGAAGATCGGATAAAGCGGTAGAAGATGAATGAATGAATGAATGAATGAATAAACAAACACGGCTAAACAAAACGCCACCCGTGGCCTAACGCCTTCCGTTTGTTACGTTCACACTTAAAACGCCTCTTACGTTTGGGATTCGTAGCCGTATCGTTATATTTAAAAGAAGTCTCAGTAGACACCCTTGAGGTATACCCTCGAGCACCACGTGGACACCTTAGCAACTTCAACAACATGATGGCTTGATAGTTCGCTCCCCGAGGGCCGCCAGCATTTTGTTTTCCCGCTCGGTTAAAGAATTCCGGACTCTTCGGATTATAGTTATAGTCCTGTACGTTCTCGAGGCGTCACGAAGGATTTCTCAAGGTTGCCGGCTGTAGTAAAGAGACACTCAAAGCTCTACACACACACACACACACACACACACACACACACACACAAGGGTTTGGGCCCAGCTGTGATCTCTTATAGTGTTTTTCAGTGTGCACGAAGGCACGGTAACTCGAGCCGTCGTATCCCTGGTTTAGGTTAAAGCTAACAACACGAGGAAAAAGCCATCTAGTCTTTTTTATAAGCAATACCAAAAGATAACGCAGCAAAATCGGCTCCACAGATTTACATTTCTATCGTTTAAAATCCGATGCTCGGGGAAGATACGAGGGGGAAAATGTAAAGCAATCATACAAACACTTGGTTTTTCTTGCTTTCGCTCGTTTCCAAAACACTCTCGCAAAAACACTCGCAGGCTGGCAAGCAGCTGATGCGGAAAGTGATTATTTAAATATATATATATATATATATATATATATAATATATATAATATATATATATATATATATATATATATATATATATATATATATATAAAGCCCATTCTTAAACTTGTGGCTTTTTTTTAAAAGGCCAAAGTGTACTGCGGGTACGTTACCCAAGTCTGTTATAATCTATTCCATAAAAAACAATTAAACGAAAATGAATCTGGCAGACATTGACATTGGGTTTTTTTTTTCTTTCTTTTTTTTTTTTCTTTATTGTTAAAATTCAATAAAGGCAATCTCTGGCACAAGCAGACTGCAAAGAAGTGGATAAGCAACGGTTATATACAAGCAGGTCGAATTAAAGGCTGGCTAATGGGAGATTGTGGGGAATTTTCGGGAATATAAAATGTAAATGCTCCCGAGTAACGAAACCGAGAGGGAGTGAAAAAAAAAAAAAGAGTTCGGGGAAAAAGACGTAAAATGCGGATAATTAACTATCAATCTAGCGAAGGAAAAAAAAAAAAAGTAGACACAGAGGCGACCGTTAGATCTTTTTCGATCTTGCGAAAAATGACTAAAAAATAAATAAATAAACAAATAAACAATGTATGCAGGCCTTCGCTGCCAAATACACAAATACTGTATAGTTTATAGTTATTGTTTATAAAGTATAAGTATATAAAGTATAAAACTACCGTATAAATAGCTGGTGTTTAATTATTAACATAGTGGGTGCGGCTCAATGGTCGGGGGGTTCGAGTCCCGGTATCGCCACCCTTGGGTCATTGAGCAAGGCCCTTAACCACTCCCGTGCTCCAGGGGGCGCTGTGTCATGGCTGACACCATGCTCTGGGACAAAAGCAACATGTTTTCTCTTTCTCCATGAACTCCATGAATGACAAGATATATAATTAAAATTTGCCTCATAATAAAAGCTGACTGTGCAAAAATCGTATTATAAAGACCTACGACATCTCGCTACAACTAGCATTTCATCTGATGCCACAACAACAACAACAAAACAACAACAAAGCTATAATAATAATAACAATAACAATAATAATAATAATAAGTGGTTAGCACGTTCGCCTCACAGCGCCAGGGTCCGGGTTCGATTCCCGTCTCGGCTATGTGTTTTGCAGGTTCTCCCCGTGCCTCAGGGGGTTTTTCTCCGGGTTCTCCGGTTTCCTCCCCGGTCCAAAAACATGCACGGTAGGTTGATTGGCACCTTGGAAAATTGTCCCTAGTGTATGAATGTGTGTGTGTGTGTGTGTGTGTGTGTCCTGTGATAGGTTGGCATTCCATCCAGGGTGTATCCTGCCTTAATACCCATAGACTCCTGAGATAGACACAGACTCCCCGTGACCCGAGGGAAGATCGGATAAAGCGGTAGAAGATGAACGAATGAATGAATAATAATAATAACTTCATGAAGTTTGGGTCTGGTGCTTGGGCCCCTGGTGTGTGCAGAAGTTTGGTGTTTGTTCTGGCGCTGAGCGGGACCAGCGCAGCTTAAGCGGACTTTGACTGGTGTGTCGTTTGCATGTGTGCGTGTGTTTGTCAGGGGCAAGCAGATCAACCAGCAAAGCCCATGGCTATTAGAGGTGATTAAGTAACCCGATGGCTGTTTGCTGTTTCTGCAAGTCTGGTGCGAGGGTTTTTTTTTTTTTTTTTTTTGTTTTAACGGCTGGCCCCCACCCTGGGATCTGCGCCCCTACACCTCCCCTCCCCCTCCACCTCCCCTGGTTCTTTCTCGGCACGACGGGGCCAGATCGAACCCGAAATGAGAAGCCTTATCCTGGATCCTCTGGCATCATAATCATGACCCTTATTGTGCCAATGAGACCTCTGGTTGAGCTAGGGTAAGCCTGAGGGTTCACTGCGGCCTGGCGAAGGTGACGCTCGCGATGCCAGGCAGAGGTAAACACACACACACACGCACACACACATACACACACACACACACACACACACACACACACACACGCGCGCGGCCAAGCAGTGAGTCATCCCGAAACGCAGCGAGGAGTAAATGAGTAAATGATAGCACAAGGCCAACGTGACCCCAAACAGAGAATGAGAGGCTCACTGTGAGGAGGGTTGCTGTTCTCCACTTGCTATCAGGGAGAAAAAGAGAAAAAAAAGGAGGAATAAAGATAGATAGAAACTTCTAAAGAGGGTTTTGATTGTCTTAACCAGGTCTGGGTGTACACAGCGCGAGTTTAGAGAGAAGTGCTTTCAAAGCGGAGATGAGTGAGGAGGTGTAAGGCCTTCAGAGAGCCCAAAAAGAGAGAGAGACAGAGAGAAAAGGGAGATAAAGACGGAGAGAGAAAGAAAGCTATCTGGTCTGGCAACTAATCAAAGGGATTAGGGTTTTGGAGGAAGCCAAGCCTACAGGTTATCCTTCAGGAAGCATACCAAGTAGTTATCAAAAACACTCCACTTCAAAGGCGGCTCAATTTTCCTATATTCCCAATGTTTCGGGCCTGAACCTCGGGGGCTTGTTTCTGGGTAATAAAGGGTGTCAAGAGGTGTTTGTACTTGCAGGAGACAACGAGAGACGGCGCGAGAGGAGCATATTTCAGTGAGCGTTTGTGCTCGCCGAACGCCGTCCAGGACCGGGACGCCTTTTTTTCCGCATCGCCATCAATCACTCGACAGACAGCAGGTAACGCGAGGCGACTGCGTGTCTTCGGTCTCAGGGATGGGGGGCTCACAAAGGTAAACAATAGCCGAGCAGGTACTTAAGACGAATCCCCGCCCACTCCGTGACACGCTTGTCACTAATGGCGCTCCGGGGGCTACCTGTTTAACATGGGCGGAATGATCTTGTTATCTCCATGATAAAGGCCCGATTGTTTCCATCGTTCGCTTTGAAACATCCACTTTGTTCCAGGATGGGATGGGGTGGGGTGGGGTGGGGTGTTGGGGGTGTGCAATGGGGGCAATCTTCCAAACGCTTGGGGTTACAAGCCAATTCGGGTAAATCCGAGTAAAACCAAAGAAGGCACGGGTTTATTCCCGAGCTCAGATCTAAATACCTGTCTCGTCTCTCTCTAGGGGCGGCTTACGTTCGCCGAAAGGTTATGAGAGAGAGAGAGAGAGAGAGAGGGAGGGAGAGAGAGAGGGAGGGAGGGATAGAGAGAGAGGGAGCGCATAGAGTTATTCCAGAAGCTCCAAACCAGATCGAAAGATTAAGCTCCTGAAGTACTTCGAGCTCCAGAAGTAGTACGAGGAAGGGTGTAAAGTTCACGTGTAGACTTTTCGGGATTCTTCGTCAGAATAAACAAGCCTTGTGTTGAGGACCTTGAGGAATATCCTAATAATTTCATTCATTCATTCATTCATTCATTCATCTTCTACCGTTTTATCCGTTCTTCCCTCGGATCACGGGAAGTCTGTATCTATTTCAGGCGTCTATGAGCATTAAGGCAGGATACACCCTGGATGGAATGCCAACCCATCACAGGGCACACACACACACACACACACACACACACACACATTCATACACTAGGGACAATTTTCCAAGGTGCCAATCAACCTACCGTGCATGTTTTTGGACCGGGGGAGGAAACCGGAGAACCCGGAGAAAAACCCTTTGAGGCACGGGGAGAACATGCACAAACTCCACACACACATGGCCAAGACGGGACTCGAACCCGGATCCTGGTGATGTGAGGCGAACGTGCTAACCACTAAGCCACCGTGCCCCCCATATCCTAATAATTTTATCGTAATAATTATCATTTAATTACAGCTACTTTTGGAAATGTTTGATTCTGATGCAGCTCAATTTGGAAAATAGGAGCGCCACCTAGTGGACAAATGTGCAACGCTTGCGCAACACTAACAGCCGGGGAAGATTGAGCAATTATGGGTTAAGGGCCTCGCTCAAGGGCCCACTAGTGGCAACCTCCAACACCTACTGTACCGTTCTACCTCCCTCACCTGCCTATATACAGACGCTCCCCACATTACGAACAAACACTTTACGAACTTTCGCCGATACGGAAAAAGTCAAAGTAAAAATTGGTTTGGGTTCGGAAAAAAAAAAAAAAAACGCATTCATCGTGAGAGATCTAGTTTATTGTCAA
>JACRUU010000010.1:8706801-8711801 GCA_030449085.1 Kryptopterus vitreolus | reverse complement strand
GATGATGATGGTGATGATGATGATGGTGATGAAAAGGAAGAACCAGGATCATTTTGATGATGGCAGCAATGAGGATAATGGTGATGAAGAAAAGGAAGAACAAGACCATGATGACAGACATGACAATGAGGATGATGATGAAGAAGAAAAACGAAACAATCATGGTGATGACGATGATGATGATGAAGGAAAGGAATAACAAGACCATGATGATGAGGATGATTATAATGGTAATGATGATGACGATGGTAATGATGAAGAAAATGAACAAAACCATGATGACGATGACAGCAATGACAATGAGGATAATGATGATGACGATGACAGCATGATGGTAATGATGCTGATGATGATGAAGACAGTGTAGAATAAAACCATGATGATGATGATGATGATGATGATGATAACAGCAATGACAGCAAAGACTGTGGTGATGATGAGGATGATCAAGAAAAGGAAGAACCATGGTGCTGATAATGACAATGATGATGAAGAAGAAGAAAATGAAGAACAAAACCATGATGATGATGATGATAATGATGACAGCAATGACAATGATGATGATGAAGAAAAAAAACATGGTGGTGGTGGTGATAAGGAAAATGAATATAAACATGATGATGATGATGACAATGACAGCATGAGGATAATAGTGATGGTGATGACAAAGAAGAAAAAGAACAATATCACAATGATGATGAAAAGAAAGAACAATACCATGATGATGATGAAGATGATGATGATGATGAAGATGATGATGATGATGATGATGATGATGATGAAGAGTATGATGATGATGATGATGATGATGATGAAAAGAAAGAACAATACCACGATGATGATGATGATGATGATGATGATGATGATGATGATGATGATGATGAAGAATAGAAAGAACAATACCACGATGATGATGATGATGAAAAGAAAGAACAATATGATGATGATGATGAAGAGTATGATGATGATGATGAAGATGAAAGAAAGAACAATACCACGATGATGATGATGATGATGATGAAAAGAAAGAACAATACCACGATGATGATGATGATGATGATGATGATGATGATGATGATGATGATGATGATGAAAAGAAAGAACAATACCACGATGATGATGATGATGATGATGATGATGATGATGAAGAAAAGAAAGAACAATATGATGATGATGATGATGATGAAAAGAAAGAACAATACCACGATGATGAATGATATGATGATGATGATGATGAATAGATACCACGATGATGATGATGATGAAGAGATGATGATGATGATGATGATGATGATGAAGATGAAAAGAACGAACAATACCACAATGATGATGATGATGATGATGAAGATGATGATGGTGATGAAGAAAAGAAAGAACAATACCACGATGATGATGATGATGATGATGATGATGAAGATGATGATGAAGAAAAGAAAGAACAATACCACGATGATGATGATGATGATGATGATGATGATGATGATGGTGATGAGAGAAAAGAAAGAACAATACCACGATGATGATGATGATGATGATGATGATGATGATGATGATGATGAAGAAAAGAACGAACAAGATACCACGATGATGATGATGATGATGATGATGATGATGATGATGGTGGTGATGATGAAAAGAAAGAACAATACCACGATGATGATGATGATGATGATGAGATGATGATGATGATGATGAAGAAGAACGAAATACCACGATGATGATGATGATGATGATGATGATGATGATGATGATGATGAAAAGAAAGAACAATACCACGATGATGATGATGATGATGATGATGATGATGATGAAGATGGTGATGAAGAAAAGAAAGAACAATACCACGATGATGATGATGATGAAGAGATGATGATGATGATGATGAGGATGATGAATGAATGATGATGATGATGAAAAAGATAAGAACAATACCACGATGATGTTATGATGATGATGATGGTGATGATGAAAAGAAAGAACAATACCACGATGATGATGATGATGATGATGAAGATGATGATGGTGATGAAGAAAAGAAAGAACAATACCACGATGATGATGATGATGATGATGATGATGAAGATGATGATGAAGAAAAGAACGAACAATACCACGATGATGATGATGATGATGATGGTGATGAAGAAAAGAAAGAACAATACCACGATGATGATGATGATGATGATGAGTATGATGATGATGATGGTGATGATGATGATGGTGATGATGAAAAGAAAGAACAATACCACGATGATGATGATGATGAAAGTATGATGATGATGATGATGAAGAGTATGATGATGATGATGTGGATGATGATGATGATGATGGTTGATGATGAATGAAAAAAAAGAACAATACCACGATGATGATGATGATGATGATGATGATGATGATGATGATGAAAAGAAAAAACAATACCACGATGATGATGATGATGATGATGATGATGATGATGATGATGATGATGATGATGATGATGATGATGATGATGATGAAGAAAAGAAAGAACAATACCACGATGATGATGATGATGATGATGATGATGGTGATGAAGAAAAAAAAGAACAATACCACGATGATGATGATGATGATGATGATGATGATGTATGATGATGATGATGATGATGATGATGATGATGATGATGATGATGAGTACAATGAAAAAGAAGGCAGGAAAGATGATATGACACTGGAATAACGATGACGACGGATGAGAAAGAAAAAGATGATGGCGGTGATGATGAACGAACATGAAATCGTCATAACATGAAAATATATCATGTGAACGTATAGAAGAAGAGGAAGAAGAAGAGGAGGAAGAGGAGGAGGAAGAAGAGGAGGAGGAAGGAGGTGCACGCTTCTTTCAGCTCGTCCATCTGCCCCACAGTGAGATGTGATGAGTGGGAGATAAAGGCCCGGTGTGCACCATGATAAACCCCTGTGTGACATCACCGTTCACCAGGAATCACTCGTCCCTTCGCTCGCTTCTCTATTGTGGGGAATACGCCATCTAAAAGCCCCGGTGCTGACATCAGCGCTTTCTCTACATAATTCATCTCTAATAAAGGAGAAAATGCCTCCGTCCAGGTACAACAGCTCGAGGAGGAGGAGAGAGAGAGAGAGAGAGAGAGAGAGAGAGAGAGAGAGAGAGAGAGAGAGAGAGAGAGAGAGAGAGAGAGAGAGAGAGAGAGAGAGAGAGAGAGAGAGAGAGAGAGAGAGAGAGATAGAGGAACGTGTTAAAATGGTTGTGTGCTGATTAAAGTGAGGGTCGAGTGAGGTGCTCGAGTCATCCGGTAATGAGCTGTTCGAAGGCGCTGACACACACACACACACACACACACACACACACACACACACACACACACACACACACACACACACACCACACACACAGCCTCAGGCTTTAACGATTCTCGGAGAAAAAAAAAACCCAAATGTTTTAATCAAGCTGCAGGAGCTGGTAATGAGGCGATGTTATGCCGCTATTATCATATGCTGCTGGTGTCCAATTAGAGCTATCACAGTCCCACAGTGCACACTTTAACCCTGCGCACTCCGGAATACACACACACACACACACACACACACACACACACACACACACACAGATCCACTCCAGGCTGATTAGCCGCCATGATCGCTCTCTGTCACCTGCAAATCTACGTTTTAGCATTAGAGGATATGCGATAACGGCGTGACGCGGCCGAACGCGACGCCGGGACACGGTAACGAGGGATGGGATTCGACAGCATTCGCTGCGGCGCAATGGGAAAATGACATTTCATCATTTGGGAACTATTTGGCAAGTTAATGATTAACAAGGCAATGAGGGGAAAAATGTCAAAGGAATGAATTGTTGCATGGGGGGGGGGGTGCCATTAATTGCGCTCACGCAAGCATGTGTAGATTATTGAGTAAAAACCCGAACTGAGTTGCATGTGGTTATGACACGGCCCTCTGGACCGGGAGATTGCAGGTTCGAATGCCACCACCTCCACCACTATCAAGCTGCCATTAATGGGCCCTTGAGCAAGGCCCTTAAAACCCTACGTGTGCCCTAAACCTGAGCTCTGACCCCAGCTTCCAAAAAACTCGCTATGACATGCAAAAGAAAGAATTTCACTGTGCCGGGACCAGGAGATTGCAGTGTCTAATCCCACCACCACCACCACCACCACCAAACTGCCACTAGTAGGCCCTTGAGCAAGGCCCTTAAGCCTATGTGCTCCAGGTGGCACCATATCATGGGGTCTGACCCCAGCTTCCAAAAAACCCACTGGGATATGCAAAGAAGGAATTTCACTGTGCTGTAATGTATATGTGGAGGGGAGGTGGCCTCTTGTCCTCTGGAACAGGAGGCTGCAGGTTCAAATCCCCCCACCACCACCACCAAGCTGTGCTGTAATGTATATCAGCTGTGCTGTAATGTATATGTCGGGGGGAGGTCAGATCTCAGTGGTTAAGACACAGATTACAGGTTCAAATCCCACCACCACCAAGCTGCCACTAATGGGCCCTTGAGCAAGGCCCTTAACCCCCTGAGCTCCAGGTGGCGCCGTATCATGGCTGAATGTGCACCCAGCTTCGAAAAAACTCGCTAGGACATGCTGCAATGTATATGTGAGTGTGTTGGGGGCCCCTGGGCTCTGGACCAGGATGTTGCAGTTTCGAATCCCACCACCACCACCACCACCACCACCACCCAGCTATACTGTGTTGTAATGTAAATGTGAGGGGAGGTGGTAGCTCAGCGGTTAAGACACAGTCCTATGGACCGGGATATCGCAGGTTCAAATCCCACCATCTTTAGGTAGAACGAGCAAAAGGAAGCGGAGAAAATCCGAGTGTGTCAAAATCCGCCACATGTGTCAATCAATAACATTCAACTGGCCCATACTGTACACCTCTGCATAGGTGTGTGTGTGTGTGTGTGTGTGTGTGTGTTTTCCCCAGCCTGCCTAAGGCTTTTTCCAGTTCCACTGAACTCATGCGCTCAT
>JACRUU010000010.1:8691801-8694301 GCA_030449085.1 Kryptopterus vitreolus | reverse complement strand
TAATGAATAAAAAAAAATGCAGAATAAATTAAAAAATAATGAATGAATAAAAACAAGTTCATAGAAATGATTTAACTACTGAATAAAAAAAATGTGGAATAAAAAAAAAATAATGAATCAATAAAAACAAGCTAATAAAAATGATTAAAAAACTAATGAATAAAAAAAATGCAGAATGAATAAAAAAAAACAATGAATCAATAAAAACAAGCTAATACAAATGATTAAGAAATGAACGAATAAAAAAATAGAGAATAAATGAAGAAAACTAATTACTAAAAGCAAGCTAATACAAATGATTAAAAACTAAAAAAACAAAAAAAATAAATAAATTAATAATAAAAGCAGGCTAATACAAATTATGAAAAACTAATAAATAAAAAAATACAGAATAAATAAAATAATAGCTAATTAATAAAAGCAAGTTAATACAAATGATTACAAATTAACGATAAAAAAAATACAGAATAAATAAATGAATAATAAAAGCAATCTAATACAAATGATGAAAAAAATACAGAATAAATAAAAAATAAATAAATAAATAAAAGCAAGTTAATACAAATGATGAAAAATGAAGGAATTTAAAAAAAATAGAGGATAAAAAAAAAATCAGTTTTTTCTTTGGCAGCTCCTGAGATTGATCAGATTGTTTGCCTGGAATGACTGAATGCATGAATGAATGAATGACTGAATGACTGAATGAATACGTTTCTGACGCACTTCATGTTGTGTCAATAGTTTAAATTTGGTTTAAAGCAGTCTTATACCATCCTCGAGCGAACGTTTGTCTTCATTGAGCACAGACATGAAGGAGACTTCGACCCTTTCTTTTTTTTTTTTGTCCGCTCTCTTTAGGACTCTGATAGGAGGAGACAAAAGCCGTGTCACGACACTGACAGCTCCGACCACGCCCCCTTCCCTCCTCGACAGGACGCATGAAACGTCTCCCTTCGCGTCCGGCTAATGATTCGCTGTTGTGCTCTCGCGCACGCTCGGCTGACGACTGAATCGATCTAAGTGAGAAAGCCGGCCGTGTCCAGAGGCTGAAGAGGACACTGGGAAAGCGCATCTCTGAGTCTGATGACACCCCGCTGGGTTTGGAATCCTGTAGGATTTCCAACCAGGTGAGGTCAGAAGTCACGACACACCGCCAAACAAGAACAAAAGGGGCCCGGGATACTCGAAGGGCGGGGATAGGGGTCGGAGGTCAAAGCGGGTGGGTGAATAAAGAGGGCAGCTGCTGAAGGGGCGTCTACAAGGAATGTTGATCTAATATGATAAAGAGAAGCGCTATATGCCTCAAATTACATTAAACTCCTTTATACTATTCATAGCACAGGAAAAAATATAGTAGATGTACAGCAGGGCGAAGTGTAATATAAACTGAATCAGCCATTTTTCCCATTTTGGATACAGAGGGAAGAGGGGGCACGGTTCGATTCCCGTCTCGGCCATGTGTGTGTGGAGTTTGTGCATGTTCTCCCCGTGCCTCAGGGGTTTTTTCTCCGGGTTCTCCGGTTTCCTCCCGGTCCAAAAACATGCACGGTAGGTTGATTGGCACCTTGGAAAATTGTCCCTAGTGTTGTGAATGTGTGTATGAATGTGTGTGTGTGTGTTTGTGGGTGTGATGTGTTGGCATTCCATCCAGGGTGTATCCTGTCTTAATGCCCATAGACGCCTGAGATAGGCACAGACTCTCCGTGACCCGAGGGAAGATCGGATAAAAGCGGTAGAAGATGAATGAATGAATGAATGAATGATACAGAGGGAAAAACTTTTACCATTTTTACTTTTACCGTACTATTTGTTTATAATGGCTATTTTTATGTTTTCATGTTGCGTCGTCTCGTCCCGTTGACCAACAACGTGGTCGTGTTTGAGGTGCTGGAATAAACGAGTCCGAACAAACGTTGGATAAACGTTACAGCGGGGATTTGTCTTGTTGAGCGTCTGAAGTTGCAAACCCGAAGCATTTCCGATGAAACCCCGCCCCCTCTTAGAAACGAGCTCTTCGGATTGGTCAGAACCACGCCGACATGTTGTATAGCATTTCAAAAACGCGGGACGGGAGGCGGAGAGAACTACGGAAGCTCGCTGGGCCAAACCGAGGTGGAATCGTAAAATCGATTTCAGGTCGACATACATCGTAAACTCGGATTAATCGTTATTCCGGAAGGCGAAAAGAGGCTAAAACACTCCTGTTACACTCCTGTTACACTGCTGTTATACTCCTGTTACACTCCTGTTACACTCCTGTTACACTGTTCCTGTTACACTCCTGTTACACTGCTGTTACACTGCTGTTACACTGCTGTTACACTGCTGTTACACTGCTGTTACACTGCTGTTACACTCCTGTTACACTCCTGTTACTCCTGTTATACTCCTGTTACACTCCTGTTACACTGCTGTTACACTGCTGTTACACTGCTGTTACACTCCTGTTACACTCCTGTTACACTCCTGTTACACTCCTGTTACACTCCTGTTACACTGC
>JACRUU010000010.1:8674301-8689301 GCA_030449085.1 Kryptopterus vitreolus | reverse complement strand
TTGAGGTTGTTTCTACACTTTTATATGTGTATAATTATAGTGGGGGGATAAAATATACTGATATATATACACCGTATATATATATATATATATATATATATATATATATATATATATATATATATATATATATATATATATACACACACACACTTTTATCACATGATCGTTTCTTAAACATTGCAGGGTTGTAGCAAAATGGACTTCCTGCGTTATGAAGTACGTGACATCATCAAATTATCCAGCGTCTGACTCCTGCCGATGTGCCGAGCGTTTAGACATGTCACATGACCATGTGTCCGAGTTCTGCCGTTTCGCAGATTTTTCACATTTGTGGCCACGTGACGCCATGCGGCAGTCATATGTTCGCCACCGACTCCATCTCACCTACGAGTGGATATGTCAAATGTGCATGTCGGGTGAACACGGGCCGAGCGTCAAATTTCCCAATTCATTCTCTATGGGGGAGGGGGGCCGGAATGTCGTGGATTTCCCGAAATTTCGAACGAACGTGTGTGGGGTTCGGGAGGTATATGATCCTAATCCACTCCGGACCCCCTACGAGTGGATTTGTCATATGTGCATGTCGGACGCTCACAGGCCCGAACTGTGAGGCACGAAATTTCAACCCCATTCATTTTCTATGGGAAAAAATTCCCGCTTTTTGGCCCCGGGTTCGGAATTCCGCAGGGAATAAAAGTATAGTATATACTTATAAAAGTAACAGCACACCTCACACCATCGGGCCGCACGATATGAAGTACGATACATGAGTATCTCGCTTTCCTGCTATAACGCACTTCGCTATCCGCTAGACTCTGAAGCGATATTAGTGAGGTAAGCCTCTGATGTCGGGTGAGAAGGTCTGGGGATCCAATTCAACCCCAAGGCGTTCGGTCTCGATTGAGGTCAGGGTTCTAAGCAGGACACTCTAATTTCCAGTCCAATCTAAACACAGAGTCTTCATGAAGCTTGATTAATGCACAACACCAGCGTCATGTTGGGACAGGTTTGAACCTTTTCATTTCCAGTAAAGGGAAACTGTAATGCTACACCATACAAATACGTTTTAGACAAATATAGGAAGGGCCACATACGGGTCTGAGGCCTGGATGTCTGCAAACGTTGGTTATTACAGTATCCGATGGGGTTTTCTCAAGCCACCACCCTGACTAGATATATAGATATATATATATATATATATATATATATATATATATATATATATATATATATATATATATATATTATCTATATATATATATATATATGAGATTAATCACACATTAATCATGTTTTCAATACACTACCATAAATGACTACTTTTCATTTTTCTAATCCTCTGTAACAGATGTTATAATTATATTCATTTCTCTCAAAATCTCTCCCTTTGATCAAATTATTTCAAATGTATTTTACTGAAATTATTATTCAATTATTCTCTTAATATTCACTTCTAGTTAATGTTATTTGTTTAGTTGTTGGTTTGAAGTGTAAAATATGGGACGTGGCTCCTTTAAGAATTGTGTTCCGGTTGCTTTTTCCATATAAACTGGTGATACGGTGTTTAGGTTATACGGAAGCGCTTTATTGCGTTCAGTAAAAATGCGCTTTATTGCAGTAATACGGATTTGGGAATGCGATGCGCTTGCGTAAGGTTTCCATACGGTAATATACGCTAATATAGTGAGGAGATCATACCTGTGTGAATGCGCAATGCGCAATAGTAGGTGTAATTCGGGGGAAATTTAGGAAGTGTGAGTGGATGCACTGTTTATTTATTTATTTATTTCTTCTTTTTTTATTGTTTGGGTTTCGTTCCAATCGGCAAGGTAATGCATAGTATACACACACAGTGCATATATATATATATATATATATATATATATATATATATATATATATATATATATATATATATATATAGAAAGAGAGAGGCTCTGTAATGGCAAAGCTGTCTGTAATGAATAAACACAATGTCAGAGAGTTGAGAAAAAGAAGATGTACAGGTGTGTGTTTTTTTTTCTTTCTATTTTTTCTTCTTTTTTTTAATAGAGCGCAGAGACCAACATTACTGAGTAAGCTTATGGCAATTGATGGGTCACAAGGGTGTTGAAAGTGAAGTCATCATTCAACCCAAGTACTTTTAAAGTAACACAAAGTCCCCTATGGTCCATTTATTGAATTTGTCAAAGTCCAAATTCATCTCTCTCTCCCCTCATCATTTATCACAACAACTCTCTCTCTCTCTCTCTCTCTCTCTCTCTCTCTCTCTCTCTCTCTCTCTCTCTCACACACACACTCACACACGGTCTGAACTCCACACCACTCACAGCGCTGTTTCAGGAGCAACAGCTCCTCTCGGAGAGAAAGTCGGAAAGGCTTAATCAATCAGCTGCGCTGGTGTTTGTGAATCCTGCGGCCGCGATCCATCATCCCGCCTTTAACGCGGCCAAAAAAACGTACACGGCGGCACAAAAGACGCCGTAATCAAACGCGCCGAATCCTATGCATACTAAACTCCCGAAACAATTACAGCTTTCACCGTCCAAATAAGCAGCATGAATCAGCGAGCGAGGGGTTTAATAAAAGGTCGCGGGACGGAGAATGAATGATTGAGGACGGAGCGAGGCGTTCGGTGCTAATCGGCTCAGAGAAAACGTCCAACCATTGCCTTGTAAAACGCGCTTTCATTTCACGCACATGTTTTCCTCGATGCACCAGTATGTCATGTTAAGATTAAGTTTGTATGTTGTATAGAAAAGAAAAAAAACAGGGTTGCCAGATTGGAGCAAATCCTCAATGATTATCTAGACCAGACGTGGGCATCTTACATCCGGCCCATTGACGCTTCCTGCCCGGCCCACTAATAGTGCGGTCGCTAATAGTAGTAATATATAAATAATTATAATTAATAGTATAAATAATGTGGGGCACGGTGGCTTAGTGGTTAGCACGTTTGCCTCACACCGCCAGGGTCCGGGTTCGATTCCCGTCTCGGCCATGTGTGTGTGGAGTTTTGCATGTTTCTCCCCGTGCCTCAGGGGGTTTTTCTCCGGGTTCTCCGGTTTCCTCCCCCGGTCCAAAAACATGCACAGTAGGTTTATTGGCACCTTGGAAAAATTGTCCCTAGTGTATGAATGTGTGTGTGAATGTGTGTGTGTGTGTGTGTGTGTGTGTGTGTTCTGTGATGGGTTGGCATTCCATCCAGGGTGTATCCTGCCTTAATGCCCATAGACGCCTGAGATAGGCACAGACTCCCCGTGACCCGAGGGAAGATCAGATAAAGCGATAGAAGATGAATGAATGAAAGGATATCCTTATTCTTTTGATTAGCGGTAGCGCAATGAATACGATATACATTTCGCGCTCTTTTACAGGAGGGAGGAAATTAATATCGAACATCGTTTAAAACCTCATCTCGGGTTATTGTCGGTTCGGCCCTCGCACACAGCGAAGGATTCTCATGTGGCCCTTTGGAAAAACATAATAATTGCCCCCCCATTAAAAGGGTCATCTGAAGAATCGCAGAAATGTTTGAAAGCGGAAAAAAGTGAAAGAGGTCACGGGGAGTCTGTGTCTATCTCAGGCGTCTATGGGCATTAAGGCAGGATACACCCTGGATCGAATGCCAACCCATCACAGGACACACACACACACACACACACACACACACATAAACACATTCATACACTAGGGACAATTTTCCAAGGTGCCAATCAACCTACCGTGCATGTTTTTGGACCGGGGGAGGAAACCGGAGAAACCCGGAGAAAAACCCCCTGAGGCACGGGGAGAACATGCACCAAACTCCACACACACATGGCCGAGACGGGAATCGAACCCGGACCCTGGTGGTGTGAGGCGAACGTGTTAACTACTAAGAATTTATTATTATTATTATTATTATTATTATTATATATTATTATTATAATATATATATATATATATATATTTTTTCCCCAGTGTATGATCTCAACCCTAAATCTCAAGTCTCTGTGGTTTTCCCGAACACCTACACTATCAATCCACAGCGAACACAACGCTCTCCATTTTCAAACCCCCCGAGTGCGTAAAAGCCACATCCATCCAGGCAGCGTTGGACATTTCCAAAACAAATCATAACCGAACTGATTATGAGTGATATTTGAGTCGGAATTTCGTTTTTTTTTTTTTTTTTTTTTTTTTTTTTTAACCATAACCTGCTAAAAGCACGTCGGTGTCGCCCGATAACATCAGCTCCATCTTATCAGAGTGTGTTTAACGTCGAGCAGGGCCATGTGCTTCTTTTCCTTGAAATGTTGGCCGTTGACGGGTACTTTACAGAGCCGGGGCCTAATGCGGGAGGTACCATTATAATCACGGCCAAGGAGGGGAGGTCAGGGCGCAGGAAGTGATACGGAGAGAAGGAGTGAGTTCAAACGTATTAGAACGCAGGAGCGTGAGGGAGAGAGGACGCTCCTATCTAATCTCTACAACTGCTGAAATAAAACGTGTCTGTGTGTGTGTGTGTGTGTGTGTGTGTGTGTGTGTGTGTGTGTGTGTGGTGTGTGTGTGTGTGTGTGTGTACGCGAGATGTGTGTGTATGTGTGTGTGCACGCATCTATGCTAGATAATGCCTTGACAAACCTGGAATCTGACTTTCGACGCACAAAGAATGTGCCAAAGAAATGCGCACACACACACACACACACACACACACACACACACACACACACACACACACACACACACACACACACACAATACTGACTGATTTAATAATTCCTTACTTAGGATTATTCGTAAATGAGATGTCTACATTCACACCAGTTTTGCACAAATATACCTGCCTACACACACACACACACACACACACACACACACACACGTGTGTGCTGATAGCCCACTGACTTCCTTCCTCAGAGATAAGACTCACTCAGACAGTATCCATTCATCCCGATAACACATAGCGCAGAAAGACACACACACACACACACGTAGATAACAGCGATGTTTACACTCCACAACTTATCTCCAATTTTAGACCACTCAGGACTCTGTATATACACACACACACACACACACACACACACACACACACACTCACACACACACAATGTATCCGTGAGGCAGAGGGCAAGTTTTTATCAATCCCCATTAAAGCATGCAGACGTCTTTATTACTTCAGTGTGTGGACATACGTGTGTGTGTGTGTGTGTGTGTTTGTATGTATCCGTGTCTCTGTGTGTGTGTGTGTGTGTGTGTGTGTGTGTGTGTGTGTGTGAGTGTGTGTGTGTATCCATGCTTTTGGCACTAATAAAGTCACATTGATTAAACGAACAGCCTAATTCTGTGCTTAAGAATCCCTGTATTAAGGCATCAAAGTGTGTGTGTATGTGTGTGTGTGTGTGTGTGTGTGTGTGTGTGTGTGTGTGTGTGTGTCTGCATCATTCACATCGTCCTTTGCTTAGTCCCACTCATGTGGTGGTTGATGGGAAGGGAAACAAGCCACGCACTTGGCTGTGGATGTAGGACTTTGTGTGACATTAAATAAATAGACAGATAAATAAATAAACAAACAAACAAACAAACAAACAAATAAATAAATAAATGTAGACATTAATTCACATTGAATTCGTTTTGCACAATGGAAACGGAAACATAACGTCATAAGTATTTCAGGAGCGATGAAATAAAAGTGTGTGTGTGTGTGTGTGTGTGTGTGTGTGTGTGTGTGTGTGTGTGTGCGTGTGTGCGCGGGGTGGGGGGGGTACCCGCGTGTCCTACCTGTCTCTCCAGGTCTGCCTGTGCTGCTGTCTGTCACTCAGAGCGTTGAGTAGAGTCTCAGCCATCTCCTGTCTGTTCTCCTGAACGTTGCTCTCATCCTCCACCACCGCCAGCAGCAGCTCGGTCTGAAAAATAAATAAATAAATAAATAAATAAATGCACACACACACACACACACACACACACACCACACACACACACACACACACACACACACACACAATTTAGAATTTACGCAAAGCCGAAGAAATTTGAGCGTTGTTGAAAAAGAAAGAAGGTCTAATATAAATATCATAATTGTTGTTAGTCAAAATTAATTTGCGTACTTTATATGGCAAAAATGATTCGTTAATCCGAAGCGAAAACGAAATGTCATGACGACAAATTCAGGACGATATGCACGTCGTATAACGTAGACGTTGTTTATGGAGACAAAACGGTTTAGAAGAAATCGTTTTACCTTTCGTAACGTCTATATTAACCAAGACGAATGTTAACGAGTTTGTGTGACACGAAAAATAAATAGCAATGTTTCAAATGTACAATGAAGGAGAAAAAAAGGAGGACATAACGTTTGTACCTGATATATATATATATATTTTTTTTTTAGTTAATAGGCTGATATAAGGTGTAATGACCCCCCCCCCCCCCACACACACACACACACACACACACACCGTATGTCATGGGAAACACCTGGTAACACTTACCCACTTATTATTTATTTATTTACTTCTTTCTTTCTTTATTTATATCAAGATAAGCAGAATATTTTTATTCTATTTCTATTTTATTTCTATTTTTATTCTATTTTATCTTTTATTCATCTTCTTATCCGATCTTCCCTCAGGGGGGGGGGGACCTGTGCCTATCTCGGGCGTTTTCGGGTATCAAGGCAGGATACAACCCTGTTCAAGCTACCTTGCATGTTTTTGTGACCGGAGGAAACCGCAGAAACCCGGAAGAAAACTCCCTGGTATGAGGAACGGGGAGAACGTGGAAACGTGCAAAAGGGAAAAGAGGATGGGGGTGTGAACAGAGTTTTTTGAACAGGGAGGAGGAAACGTACGCAGAACCTCTTTAGGGTCCGAGAAAAAAACATCCGGATGACAGGAGAACTCTTAGCACGGGGGAGAACGGGGGGTGCGGGGAAGGGGGGGGGGGGATTCGAACCCTGGCCGGGGGTGTGTGGAGGCGCACGTGTAAGACAAAGCCCCTTTCTTTTTTTTATTAACATTTATTTGTAACGTCTGCACTATTTTCATTTTTCCATTAATGTATATATCGATATATATATATATATGTGTGTGTGTGTGTGTGTATATATATATATATATATATATCTACATACCTAGATACATACATACATACCACACACACACATATATATGCTTGCGTTTGCGTACAGGTTTTAAACCCATATATATATATATATATATATATATATATATATATCTATATATATATATATATATATATATATATATATATGGGTTAAAACCTGTACGCAAACGCAGCCTTATCAGGAAATGTGCAGCCCCGGCGAGTCCTTAGCAAGAAGCACTTAGCTTTACGGAGTCTGTTTAAGAAATCAATATACACTCGTTCCCTTAAGGCCAGAGGTCAGATCCATTCTGGACTAAGCGCGCTGTCTGTTAGGGACAAATGGTGAAACCTCAGCAAGTATTTACATTCAATGCTAAATCAAGGAGAAAAGCTATATTGCCTGGAGTGGGAGGTCAAGGGATGCTAAAGGTACACAGACGGTGTGTGTGTGTGTGTGTGTGTGTGTGTGTGGTACTAAAACACACACACTGCGGCCCGGGAAGGTACTGTGGGGTTTTATACTACAGCGCTCCTGAATCCTTGCCTCTGATTGGTCCCTGATTCCTCCGTCATGGCCGACCTCTGGTAGTGACGTTATGAAGCCCATACTAAGTATGGCTTCACATGGTCTTTCTAAAAACCCTGGTGTATTATAAGGACGCTATAATGCTTTACAGCTGCAATTTGAACAAACAAGAATACATCAATGAACAGCAACAATAACGATATAACGAATTTGCACGAAGAGCGTGAAATACAAATTTAGCGTTGATTTATACGATAAACGTAAAGCGGCACAAATAAATTTGTTCTTTAGTTTTGTTTATTTTCACATATCGTTTACTGTCATGTTTTATTTGTTGGCGTTTTTTAAAGTCTACTTTCAAAGACTGGTGAGGGGGTATCTCCAGTTTTAGAGGCGTTGCTTTGGATCCCAGTTAGACAGAGAATCGATTTTAAAACTGTAATGTTGATCTATAAGGCCGGGGGCACGTTGGCTTAGCGGTTAGCACGTTAGCACACCTCCAGGGTTGCGGGTTCGATTGGAGTTTGCATGTTCTCCCTGTGTCAGGGGTTTTTTCTCCGGGTTCTCCGGTTTCCTTCCGCCCGGTCCAAAAACATGCCCGGTAGGTTCATTGGGACCTTGGAAAAATTGCCCCTAGTGTATAAATGTGTGTGTGTGCGTGTGTGTGTGTCCTGAAATGGGTTGGCATTCCATCCAGGGTGTATCCTGCCTTAATGCCCATAGACGCCTGAGATAGACACAGACTCCCCGTGACCCGAGGGAAGATCGGATAAAGCGGTAAAAGATGAATGAATGGATCTATAAGGCCGCTACATGGCATGGCACAAGGGAGAAAGTGATGCCAACACTAGGTAACATCACAAACACTACCATTTTATAAATAATGGTCATTTAAAGTGCTTTACATAAAATGAAATAAAAATAACTACACAAAAAAACAATACAAACATTGAAATACTATAAAAAAAATGTATCTAAAATGAATAAAAACAGGAATAAAATGCAGTGCAATCGGTTCGGACGTAACATTCAGTCCTCATTCACGGGTTTTAGGTCTGGATGTAAACGTGGCTAATGTTTCCGCACACCTGGACGCCTAGTGCTCTACGGCATCCAGATGTGCGAAAACGTTAGCCACGTTATGAAATTCTTATTAAAATGTCCCAAACGCGGAACGAAGAAAATCTTCGATTGAAGGGAATATTCAAGTAATAAAAGGAGTCTTCTTGAGGAATGAAACCCTGTTCTTTGGAGGACCTTCGTTATTTCCCTATAACAGAAAATCTACTTAAAAATCTACTTAGAAAAATACGTTAAAAAAAAAAAAAAAAAAAAAGGACGGCGATTGTGAGTGCCGTGTTTGCGAATTAAATATGCTGTCGCGAGGTAAAGACAGACAACCCGTCACATCCATTACGCTTATCTCCGCCTTATCTTTTTTTTCTTCCATCCCATAATATTCAAAGCTCCTTTTCCTCACTTAACACCAGGACAGGTGATATTTATGTGTGCGCATCTTATCATCTGATGGATAGGACAGGGCATTGAAATAGTGATGACATGTGAACTCTAACCTTAGAATACTCGAGTGCTGAAGGTGTGTGTGTCCAGGTAAAGCACTCTTCCTCTCCGGTCCTTTTTACCCCCGTGTGATTGGCAGGTGGTGAAACTATGCGAAAGTGCTCTCAGCGTCGGTTCACCTCGGCTTGTCTCGCAACACCAACGCTCTTTTCTTATCCCTCGTTCATGCATGAGACCACACTCGGGCGTCGCTCTGAAGACGTACCCGTCATTGTAACCCCCTTTAAACCACACACAACAAGGAGAAGTGGGTCTGGGAGGGAAAAAAAAAAAAAAACGAGTGGGTTGAAAGGTCGCTCGGTGGAGACGGACCCTGCTCAGACTAAACACGGGTTAAAAGCATGCGCAAAGTGAACTCGACTCGAGCCGGGATTCGAGGTATCGGAGCGGAACAAAAAAAAGACCTGGAGTGCGTCTTTCACGAACGAGGGTGTGTTTACGCCACGCTGACGGCAGCTGTCCTCGTCCGGGGGGACGCTGTGAGAGGGGTGACCGAGAGGACAGGCGACTCTAGGGGGTGGAAGTGTTTATTTTCCCAATGAACCCCTTGTTCGAGTCCGATCTACAGACGCAGTACAAATAGTTCAAACTAAACGTGACATTTCCTTAAAAAAATTAAATAAATAAATGCTTGATGATGCAACCCTCGTATCCGGGTGCGACCCAAGAGAGACCGGTCCGTTTTTTTCTCGTTTGGAGAGACCAGGGTTTAGATACCAAAAATTCCTATTATGGCTTTATTTATTTATTTATTTTTTACTTCGAAGGGGCCAATTCGTCACACAATTACCCAGCATCCCACTCACCATACTACCTATGAGTGAATACGGTCTATGCCCCATCCGTCCGTTTTGTCTTTACATCGAGACGCAAACTCGTTCGGAGAGACCAGGGTTTAGATACCAAACACACCTATTATTGCTTTATTTATTTATTTTTACTTTGAGGCGGCCAATGACGTCACCCAATTACCCAGCATCCCACTCACCATACTACCTATGAGTGAATACGGTCTATGCCCCATTAGAGACCGGTCCGTTTTGTCTTTATATCGAGACGCATACTCGTTCGGAGAGACCAGGGTTTAGATACCAAACACGCCTATTATTGCTTTATTTATTTATTTATACTTTGAGGCGGCCATGAGTCACACAATTACCCAGCATCCCACTCACCATATACTATGGGTGAATACGGCTATGCCCCATTAGAGACCGGTCCGTTTTGTCTTTATATCGAGACGCAAACTCGTTCGGAGAGACCAGGGTTTAGATACCAAACACGCCTATTTATGGCCTAATTTGGTTTTAAGGGGGCGGGGCCAATGACGTCACCCAATTATCCAGCATCCCGCTCACTGTACTCCCTATGAGTGAATAAGGCCTGTGTCCCATTAGAGACAGGTCAATTTTGTCTTTATATCATTTAGATACCAAAAACTCTTTTTTCCCCCTAGAGTGGGCGGGGCCAATTACATCACCCAATTACCCAGCATCCCACTCCCACTCACCGTACCCCCTTACGAGTGAATATACCCCCATGTGCATTTATTTCCACAAGAAACAAAATCCCGCTTTTTAATCCCGGGATCCATTTGAACAGGTGACATTCTGGTCCAGACCCCGATACCTTAACCACTGACCGCATTTCACAGTGGGCGCTTTTTTTTCCTTTACAAATTTGCGCAAAAAAATAGTGATATTTTCTAAATGTCGATAAAAAAAAACTGTTGCGAAATGACGGTGTTTCCATTCACCATATCAAGCCAGTAAAACTCGTCCTCTCGAGATAAATAAAAAGAATCGCGACATACAGGCAGGTTTATTTATATCGCATCCAACGAATTATACGTTTTTATTTGTAATCCTAGACTTAGGCGCGTTATACAAGCATTAATGTTGAGGTGATCCCCCTATACTTATGCGCGGTCACGTATGCACTTGTTCTGGGAGGCGATAGTGCGCGATTTCACTGAGGACCCGCGGATTCCCGATTTCCGGATGAACGCGCCGTTTTTTTGAACCAATAGCGCATCTTCTGTTTGCACCTGCGGCATCACGCCCAAATAGATCATGTGACCTGGAAATGATGGAAAAAAAAAACCCGTTTCCTTTATAGTTTTGCGAATTATTCCTTTCCATCGTTAAAAAAAAACACCTCGTGCGAGCGTAAATTTTTTTTTTTCGATACGTGTGTTTTTGCGAATAATTGCCGTATTTTTAATTCGCTATTTAAATGAATGGAAACACGGTTACTCAAAGAGTCTAAAAGAACGGAAAAAAAAAACGCAATCCCAGTTTGGCATCCATGAAAGACAAAAAAAATAAAATAAAATAAAATGAAATAAAATGAAATTGACGTTAAAAAAAACGTGAAATTGACGTAAAAAAAAAAAACGTAAAACTGACGTAAAAAAAAAAACAACCTAAAAGCAGACTTTCCCCTTTCAAGCCTTCTGCTTTACCTTCATTTCTCATTTCAGTCTCAATCACTGGGGGACCATTCCCGTCTCCGACTCGGGCCTCATTTGGCCCTTTTTTTTCAGACTTTTTGTTTTTCCCCTTACTCACTGTTATGAATCGTTCTTCAATGGGGGGAAAAAAAGGGATGGAGCGAGGGATGGAGGGAGGGAGGGAGGGAGGGAGCGGGGAAGTGATCTGTAACCACTACGGGTGACACCATGATCCCCGGCAGCGCGGAATAGACGTTAGGCATGAGACAGACCAGCTCCGAGACGCTTCCTGTCCCGTCACAGGAACCGTTTGGAGAAAGTGCCAGGAGCGCTCGCGGGCAAAGATCAGACCTGGTGTGATTGCACGTCGGAGCGTGTAAAGCAAGACTCGGAGCCAGTGGAAATCCGTACGATAAATACAGGAAGTCGCGGAGACACCTTTTCAGCCCACGGTAGCATGATACTGTGCGCTTTCATTTTTTTTTTTGAGGGGGGGGGGGGGGGGGGGGGGGGGGGTTCAGATTAAGGTAGAGTGACGTTGGCCGAATACAAACACCATTAAGATGTCATAAACACTTTGGGTAACAATGGGGCCGGTTTACAGGAACGAGCTCGATAATGAGAAGAAGTGCATTTTAACGGATTGGGGTTGGTGGGAATGGGGTTGTGTTGTTGTGTGTGTGTGTGGTATTCGAGAGTGTGTCTCTGACCCCCCCTCTTAACACCACACACACACACAACACACACACACACACACACACACACACACACACAACAATGATTGAGGTTGCCTTTCAGCCAAAATTGATCCTCATGAAGGCATTGAAGAGCAATCAATCCCCCCGCACGCCAACCCCTACGCCCCCCCCCCCCACACTCCCCCCACCAACACCAACGTGCCACAGAAGGGATTATATGAAGTGTAAAACATTAGAAAAATGTGTCTGCAACATCACAGCAGCGCGTTTGAAGAGGGACGAAGCCCGAGACAATGGAGGCAAGCGCTTGAAAGCGTCGTCCGTAGTCGGGTTAAAGCCCCTCCGTGTTTTCAACAGCTGTTCCTAGGCTTTCCCTCGCGCTAAATGAGGCAGAAGTTAAATCGCTCTTGTCTCTGGGTTGGCTTTTTTTTTTTTTTTTTTTACCCCCCCCCCTTTTTTCTTTTTCAATTCGAGGCTGGGAAAAAAAAGACAAGCGAGAACAATCGGGTGGAAAAATGGGTTTAAACCGATTATTCACTACTACTACAGATGTGAGCGGAAAGTTTTCAAATTCAGGCATGTGAGTGATGCGTGCCGATGCAGCAAACCTCGGCTCCGGGGGCCACCACCTTACAGCCTGGTCCTTTGAATTTTTAGTGCCGACGTCGAAATGCAAGCGTTTAGACACCAAAAACACCCGTTTTGGACGGTTTTTTTTTTTCCAGGAGAGGGCGGGGCCAGAAACGTCACGTAACATCAGCAAATTCCTTATGGTCCGACTCCCCTGGATGTGCTGAGCGTTTAGATATGTCACATGACCCCATAGCCCCAGTTTCGTCATTTCGCATTTTTCCGATGCATTTTCCGATATATGCGGCGTCGAATCGGGTTTTGCGCCGGAGATTCCCCAAACTACACCGAACGGTTTGGCACGGTTTTGACACATGGGTCGGGACGAGCCCGGCGCCGCGGTTAGCCTACAGACGTGAGCGGAAATTTCTGCGTAACGTCGGTGAAACATTCCGACGCTAAAATTTGCGCCGCGCAAATTTCCTGGTTCCTTTCACCAACTACGCACACGTCCAACCTCTCCATCTTTTTCCTGGATCTGAGGGATGAATTGGATCCGCAGATAAGCATCTCGGTGCCTTTTTGTTTTCTTCCAGCGAAAGCTCTTTGGTTGCAGAGCTCTACGGAGGCCAACATTCCCCCCCGAAAGCGCACACACACACACACACCCCCCAACCCCCCCCTTTAGTTACGTTTGCCCGAAGTAGCGTAACCCTGAAAAGAAGTCGCCGGTTACCCAAAACCCCTCAGGTATTTTCAATACGTTAGAGTTACTTCGACGGTGGCGGATAAGTGATATTTGGGAGGCGTGATTGAATACAGTTAGTGTTGGCACGCTGCTCAAAAGGAAAAGTGAACCTGGATAAGTCGGAGTTCCTCCGTCGGGGGGGGGGGGACGATTATCCGAGAGTGGTAGGTGACGCATGTTAGCGAAAACGCTTCGTTTTCTGATTAATCGCGGTGCAAAGGGTCTTCGGATCTAATCCGCAAATCTTCGGATAACGTTAAACTGTCCAGACGAACAAAATTTGCTCCGTCGAACTGCGTTGCATTGGGGCCCCCGTGGCTTAGCGGTTAGTATCTCGTGGGGGGGGGCTGGGGGCTCAGGGCGGAGGGTTTCCGGGTCCCCGGGTCCAAAAACATGCACGTAGGATGAAAATGTCCCTAGTGTGAAGGGTATGGGGATGTATGCAGAGGTTTAAGGCGCTGGGTTAGATCGGAAGGCCAGGGGGTTCGAGTCCCGGTATCGTCAATCAACCGTGCTTGGCCCTTGAGCAAGGCCTTAACCCTCTGTAGAAGCGGTAGAAGACGAATGAATTGCTGTATTGGATTAAAAGTGTTCAAATTGTCCTAAACAACCCCAAAGACAATATCATGAAGCACGAAGTAAAAAAAAAACAATAACCCTGGATGGAACATGGACTACGTAGGGATTTGGAAATCTTACGCCGAGTACAGGATAATAAAAGTTTTATTCTGGTGTGATGGTTGTCTTGGATATTTCGCGGCCTGTTTACCAGCACACTGTTTGTTTCGCTGCAGGCATCCAGGCCCGGTTCAACCCGAGTACTTCTCTCGTGTACGACCGCGGTCTGTTTTAAATTCCTGTCAGCTTTTAAATGGACGATCTCGGCGCAATTATTTTACAGGCAGACCTACGACAAGGTAAATAAGGAAAATTCGGTTCCGAAAATTCTGAACGAGGTGACTCGGCGGTCCGGAGGTTTAAATCCCGTATCACCAAGCTGCTATGTTTTGCTAGGCCCCTTAACCACGGGCTGACCTCAAAAATTTCATTGTGCTGTAAAGTATAAAGCACAGCGAGCTTCCGAATTTCTCCGCCTCCCGTCCCGCATTACACTTGGAAGCGAAGCTCTGACGAATCCGAAGAGCTCGTTTCCAGAGGGGGCGGGTTTCATCAGTCGCATGGAAACGGTTGGGTTTGTAACTTCAGACGTCAACAAGCCAAAACCCCGCTGTAACATTTATCTAGTTTGGGCGATTAAAGGACGACTATTCCAAACGGAACCGTGTTGTTGAATGGAAGTGTGTGTGTGTGGTGTGTGTGTGTGTGTGTG
>JACRUU010000010.1:8615857-8673801 GCA_030449085.1 Kryptopterus vitreolus | reverse complement strand
GCATGGACAAAAATATGGTACCCCTAACTTAATATTTTGTGGCGCAACCTTTTGAAGCAATCACTGCAATCAAACGCTTCCTGTAACTGTCAATGAGACATCTGCACCTCTAAGCAGGTATTTTGGCCCACTCCTCATGAGCAAACTGCTCCATTTGTGTCCGGTTGAAGGGTGCCTTTTCCAGATTGCATGTTTCAGCTCCTTCCAAAGATGCTCATTAGGATTGAGGTCAGGGCTCATAGACGCCACTTTAGAATAGTCCAATTTTTTACTCTTAGCCATTCTTGGGTGTTTTTCGCTGTGTGTTTGGGTCATTGTCCTGTTGCAAGACCCATGCCCTGCGACTGAGCCCAAGCTTTCTGACACTGGCTAGTACATTCTCTCTAGAATTCCTTGATAGTTTGAATTTCATTGTACCCTGCACAGTTTCAAGACACCCTGTGCCAGACGCAGTAAAGCAGCCCCAGAACAAACAGAGCTTCCTCCATGTTTCACAGTAGGGACAGTTTCTTTTCTTGATATGCTCATTTTTTCTTCTGTGAACATACAGCTAGTGCCTTGCAAAAACTTCGATTTTTTCTCATCTGTCCACAGGAGATTCTCCCAGAAGCTTGTGGCTTGTCAACATGTATTTTTGCTATTCCAGTCTTGCTTTTTTATTATTCGTTTTCAACAATGTGTCCTCCTTGTCGTCTCCCTGTAGTCCCTTTGCTCAAACAACGACGGATGTGCGATCTGACACTGATTTCCTTGAGCATGAAGTTCACTTGATCTCTTTAGAAGTCTTTCTAGGCTCTTTTGTCCATTCGGATTATCCGTCTCTTAGATTTGTCATCATTTTTCCTCTGCGGCCACGTCCAGGAGTTTGGCTACAGTCCCATGGATCTTAAATTCTAATAATATGTGCACTGTACTCACAGGAACTCTAGTTGCTGGAGATGGTCTTATAGCCTTTACCTTAACATGCTTGTCTATATTTTCTTTCTGATCTCTTGAGACAGCTCTTTCCTTTGCTTCCTCTGGTCCATGTCGAGTGTGGTACACACCAGATCACCAAACAACACAGTGATTACCTGGAGCCATATATAGGCCCAATGGCTGTTTACAAGGTTTAGACACCTGTGATGCTATTTAGTGGACACACTTCAATTAACATTCCCTTTGGTCACATTATTTTTGTTGTTTCTAGGGGTACCTCATTTTTGTCCATGCCTGTTTCATGAGTTTAGTTTTTTACATAATTCTGTTGAAGCATGGTTGAAAAATGTCTGACTTTCATTGTTAACATTTATAGATTTTTTATTTATTTTACTTTTGTCAGATTAAAGTTATTCTGTGACCATTGTGACTTTTTTTTCATTGACCAAAGGGTACCAACAATTTTTGTCCACGTCTGTGTAAATATATTAATATATTATATCTATATCTATATACACATAGGTGTGTGTAGTGTAAGGTGTGTGGTTGTGTGATGGAGAGAGAGTGTTTTCACTGTATGTTTGTTTGTTAGAGATTTTTGTTAATTAGTTTATCTGTGGTGTGTGTGTGTGTGGGATGTGTGTGTGTGTGTGGTGTGTGTTTAGGATGTACTATTAAGTACATCTCAGAGCATGGACATGAAAAGTGTGTGTGTGTGTGTGTGTTTAGGATGTTACTATTAAGTACATCTCAGAGCATGGACATGAAAAGTGTGTGTGTGTGTGTGTGTGTGTGATAATTGTGTGAGAGTATGTACTATTTTTCGTATTGATTTCATCTCAGCTTGTGTGTGTGTGTGTGTGTGTGTGTGTAAGGTGAAATGATAAAGCTATGTCTGCATAGTTAAAAAAAAAAAGAAAGAGAAAGAGGCCCATTATGACTGACAGGTACAAACGCATCCCTTTTTTCCTTGCATGAAGAGACGAGTGCAAAAATGCAGCGTGAAAAAGCGTTCGTAAACCTTTCTGGCCTTTAACGGGGGAAAGCTTTGCATCGTGGGTAATCTTTCAGAGCAGCCACCAAAGGACTCCAACAAAAAGTCCTTCATGTTGTTTTGGTCCATTTCTATCAAACTAAAATCAAAACACCGCAGATAATAAACAAACAGGTCCCGAAAACAATGATAAAGTGATTCATAGCACTTTTTTCCAAACCAGAGTGAATCTCGACTTTCAAAAACGTATTTATTTTAGCTTTTTTTTTTAATATATATATCCTAGGCTATAGTTAATATTAAATATACTGAAAATATTTTTTTTGTAAAAAATTCAAGATATTTCTAAACCAAAAAAAAAAAAAACACAAAAAAAACAAAAAAGGTGAGGCGTTTAACGAGGTAAGGACCAACGTTGCAGGAAAAGCTCTTTGCGTCAATGTCATGTCCGTCACATTCGTGTGGCTCCAGGGTTGCATTTATTGACAAAAATAATAAAACTATAAATTAACATAAATACACTATTTCGGAAAGTTGGGATTCCAAGCTAAATTTGATGCGATCTTGGTATAAAACCATGTGAACATAGCTCAGTGCGTGTGTGTGCGTGTGTGTGTGTGTGTGCGTGTGTGTGTGTGTGTCCTCCCAAGCTGATTAGTGTTGATAGGCAGCTCGGACTGAATCCTTCACTTCCTTGCTTTTGCATAACTCCAACAAGCCTGTCCACTCGCTTCCTCCCGCTCTCTCTATCCCTCTCTCTCTCTCTCTCTCTCTCTCTCTTTCTCTCTTTCTCTCTTTCTGCTACCGGCTGAGGAAGGAACACAATCATCTCCACACAACTGAAAACCAGTGACACCATTGCACTAAACCACGGCCGAACGAATGAAGGATGGAAAGGAGGATAGCGGATCGTCCTGTAGAGGAGAGAAGCACAAGAAGAAGAAAAACAAAACAAAAAAAAGCGCTAGAACATCAAAACTTGTCGAGAACGAAAGGAAGAGGATGATTGTTGAAGCCAAGCAGCCTTTCTTTCTTTCTTTCTTTCTTTTTCTTTTGTTGTTTTTTTTGTTGTTGTTGTTGTTTTTATTTTTTTTTTAATAGCTTTTTATTCTGTCATCAGTGTTACAGTAGATCACCTGTATTATGATCTTTGATTCCCGAAGGCTTAAAAAAACAACGTGTTTTATACTTCCGAGGTTTTAGAGTTGTTGCCAAATATTGTGTTGCTGCGATATTGCTGTATTGATTGTATGTATTTTATTTGTTTTAAGTGTTTCTTTTTCCTTTTATTTCCCCCCCCCTTTTTTTTTTTTTGCTTTCTGTGTTGTACCAAATTCTTTCTTTAGCGCTCAAAGCCTACTGCATTTTCTGAATGCATTGTGTGTGTGCAAAGCACTAGCGATAATAGAAAATAAAACAAACAAACAAACAAAAAACAAAAAAACCCAAGATGCTTTTTTTTAAATTATTATTTATTTTATTTTTCCATCAAAGTGTGTCTGTGTATGTTGTATTTTGGTGAAATCACAAGGAGAGGGATATCTGAGGACATTTGGCTGGTCTCTATAAGAAATAAACTGCTATAACAACACACACACACACACTTTTTATATATATATATATATATCATATATATATATATAATGTGTGTGTGTGTGTGTGTAAAAATGATTTTAAGTTGATTGTTAGCTTGAGGTCCTCACAAGAGTAGTAATACTGGAATGTGTTTTCTGCCCCCTTTACCTGTCCTTTCTCTCGGTCTCTATATAGACTGATGAGTTGGTTATTCTGTGTGACAGAAGGTCCCTCGAGTGTGTGCCCGTGTGTGTGTGTGTGTGTGTGTGTGTGTGTGTGTGTGTGTATTTGTGCACACATTCACGATAAACACATCGAGCAGTTCATTTGTTAACTGCCTGTGAGGGACCTGTCAGACCCACGAGTCTCCTGGTTATCGGGCTGCCATGGCAACGGCGCTCAGTATCCTCGAGGGTTAAACAGCTACTCAGGTGTGTCACGACCGCCTTCTATCACACTGAGACTGAAGCCTGAACACGGAGACAGCTCGCTCCTGTCCGTCCTTTTCATCCCCGTGACATTTCTGCCACCTCACTCTGGCGTCTTGGGCTGATTTCAACCTTGAAACCACATTCGGGTCACAGTTTATGTGCCAGAAACATACAACTTACACGTCCGTGCATCCTGATCCAAAGTTTTGGATCAATATCATTATTATTATTATTTTATTATTATTATTATTATTGTTATTATGGTTATTATTATTATTATTTTATTATTGTATTATTCTTATTTTATTATTATATTATTATTATTATGTTGTGTTTTGTGTTGTTATTATTACTGGTATTATTATATTAGTATTATATTATTATGATTATTAGTAATTATTATATTATATTACTAGTATTATTATTATTATATTTATATTTATTATTATTATTATATTTATTATTATTATATTATTTATTATCATTATTATTAGTATATTATTATTATTATTATTATATTATTAATAATAATAAAAATAAATAATAATAATATATATTATTAGACAGTAGTTATGTTAGCAGTAATGCGGTGCTAGATATATTATTGCATGCATGAACCTCATTATTATATACCTTTTTTTAGTGCCTAATAGTCTTTCGACTTCCTGCATTCTTTCATCCTACCACTTATTTGATATTGTTTATATTTGATATAAAAATTTAATATAAAATATTTAATATTATTTTAAAAAACAGTATTTATTTTTTTTTACACAGCATTTACTATTATAGTACACTAGGGCGGGTATAATTTGGAGATAACCAGTTGGACACCCTATTATTGGCAATAATAATAATTTATTATATATTATTTATTATTTATAAAAAAATATTATTATTATTATTATTAATATTAGAAGTGTGTATCTTCACTGATTTCAGGTAAAAGCTTCCCCGGTGACACCATTGGGAAATTCATTGTGTTTAATGTTTGCATTACTAAACCAAATTTATTGGAAAAAAAATCAAGATTTAGATTTTTGTTTTTTTTCACTTTAACTCCAGTCTAACATTAAGTCCAGGGTGTAAAATGTCCTGGATTCTCATAAATCACTGAAAGAACCTCATCATTTATTTTCCCACGTATTAATTTGCGTTAACATTTCAACCCGTACATGCCTCCGAGTTCAAATAAACACACACACAAAATAAAGCCACTTGGGATTGACGCACAACAACAAAAATCGTGCAAAAATAGATGTTCTCACAGCGAATGTTTGTTTGTGTATCAAACAAACCAATATCACGTGTATTTATTGGGGTATATATTGCTGGCTAGCAGCCATTGCGTCTCTTAAAATAGACTAAAGCGAACATCCGGCATTCTTACCAGTACATTTATAATCAGGTCATAATCATGAGGTTCGCAATTTACTATCGGGCCTTAAAGTTGACAAAAAGTCGAGAAAATTGTTGTAAACAAGGATATTATATTTTTTCATTGTTTTTCGCAGTAACAAGTCACAAGTTTGTTTGATTGGTTCTTAATTAATAACATTAAACGTCATGTATTCTTTGTATAGCACTAATAACCTTCAGGTACGAACATATACACGTGTGTGTGTGTGGTGTTGTGTGTGTGTATGTATGTGTGTATATATATATATATATATATATATATATATATATATATATATATATATATATATATATATATATTACACACACACACACATATATATATATATATATATATATATATATATATATATATATATATATATATATATATATATATACATATATATATATACACATGTGTGTGTGTGTGTGTGTGTGTGTGTATCAGTGACAGACCCTTGTAAACCCCCCTGCGACCCGGTTCTTGATGTTTTTGGCACTGCGCTCATATGCGCATGTGTCTGAACGCTTGTTTTTGTGCATGTTTTCTGAAGTCCATCCACTGGCAGTGGTCACCTCTCCCTGTGTCCCCTCTGAGACGCCCTCGCTTACGCTCTGATATGATGAAATCGTGGCCTGACCCAAATTTTTGTCCCCGTCCCAAACTGTGGGTTGCCAGTGGCCCCGAAAAAAAAAAAAAAAAACCTCAAACACACGACTTAACCCCAAATGGCCACTTCAGTCGGGACGGCACAAAAAAACCCCTCACCGAGAGACACACACACACATGCGGACATGTGGAAGCACACTGAGCCAAATTCACTGATTTTTTTTTTTTTATGTAGGTTTAATAACAAAATAAATAGTGATTTCGGGGCCACCATGTTTTCTCTTGATTGATATCAGCTTAAAATAGGGACCTCATTAAATCTAGACTTTCAACTATGGTGTGACATGTTTAAGTCTCCCAAAGAACATGAAACATCGTCATTATTATTATTTGTTATCATTATTTTTATTTTTAGTGCCTGAAAAATATTGTCGGAATATCCTGCATTCCTTAATCCTAACAATACTGCTTAAAAAAAAAAAAAAAAGTACTTTTTATTTACAAGACACATATGGGGACACTTTACAGTCATTTGTCCTTCTTCTGTCCCCAAATCATTGTCTCAAATCAGCTTTTATACCGTTAGTGATGTAAATATGAAAATGTATAAGTGTACGTTTGTCCCTTATGAGCGAGCCGGTGGCGACTGCGGCGACTGCCTGAGATGGAAGAGGAAGAAACCCGGAGAGGAACCAGACGCCTCATCTGGGTGGACAACTAAACAATGCTGAGGTGATTATATGTAGTGTACAAAATGTATTGTAGGTAGGTTGGAGCTCAGTGATCGCCGGTTCAAATCCAACCACCACCAAGCTGCCACTAGTGGGCCCTTGAGCAAGGCCCTTAACCCCTAATTGCACAGTTGTAAGTCGCTCTGGATAAGGGCTTCTGCAGCCTAGGGGTATGGTGGCTTAGTAGTTAGCACGTTCGCCTCACACCGACAGGGTCCGGGTTCGATTCCCGTTTCGGCCATGTGTGTGTGGAGTTTGCATGTTCTCCCCGTGCCTAAGGGGGTTTTTCTCCGGGTTCTCCGGTTTCCTCCCCGGTCTAAAAACATGCATTGGCACCTTGGAAAATTGTCCCTACTGTATGAATGTGTGTGTGTGCCCTGTGATGGGTTGGCATTCCATCCAGGGTGTATCCTGCCTTAATGCCCATAGACGCCTGAGATAGACACAGACTCCCCGTGACCCGAGGGAAGATCGGATAAAGCGGTAGAAGATGAATGAATGGATGAAACTGCATCCTCGGGTCAAGTGGAACGAGTCCCGATCCATCCTCGAAGCTCCTGAGTGGCTCGGTAGTTTCCCCAGATCAGTAAGATGGGAGAACCTCAGTCCATGAGTCCTGGGACAACTGGGCAACTGAGGGTTTGAGCCCTGGTATCGCCAAGCTACCACTCTTGGGTCCTTGAACAGCGGAAGGTCAAGGGTTCGAAACCCCGGTATTGCAGAGCTAACCCTCTGTGCTCCAGGGGGCGCTGTATCATATCCGACCCTGCACTCGGAAAAGCTATGCGAAGAAAAAATGTCACTGTGCTGGAATGTATAAAGGCTATGCTGCTATGCAAGGACCATAAGCCTCTGTGCTCCAGGGGGCGCTGTATCATGGGCGACCCAGCCCAGCTTCCAAAAACACGGATAAGGAAAGAATTTCCCTCACGCGCCATCAATATGTCAAATGATTGTATTTATATACAATCATATATAAATACAATTACAATACAAAATACAATTATGATACATATTTCCATTTAACGTTTAACGAAGAATGTGCAGCGCATTTGCATACTGTAAAAGGGCACCACCTGAAATTGTACGCAAGCAGCCCTCGTAACCCGACTTTCCCTGCGTTAATATTAGCTTAACTTTTGGACTTGGGCCCGGGAACTCCGAGAACGAAGGCGGAATGTTTACTGTGTACTCATGGAATTAAAAAACAACAACAAACAAACAAACAAACAAACGTTTTTTTTTTTATCCTCCGACACCTCGTGGCCTTAATAAAGCCATCTCCTTCCCATTGAATATAGATGAAAGGTTCTTGCTTAATATCCCAGGCTTGTGTGTGTGTGTGTGTGTGTGTGTGTGTGTGGAATACAGTATGAGTTCCCTTTTTTCCAGGGTAGTCTCTTTCTTCCCGTTGCTTCCTCTTATCTGTTCTTATCATGTTTAAAGCCTTTTCTGGACACGGCCCGGATAAAAGCCATCTATTAGAGGAGCATTAAGATGTTTTGATAGGTAGAACGAGAGAGAGAGAGAGAGAGAAAGAGAGAGATGTAATCAACGTAAGAGGTATTCACCTTATCTACTCCAACCTTGAAGGGTCCCTACGTCTAAGGACTTATTTTTTTTCTTTCTCTCGAACAAACACACATCTATACGCCCCCCCTCCTGTCTTTGATTGACAGGTGCTGAAATGAGGCTGCGAATAGCTGTGGGCTCCAGCCTTCCAAATAACTCGTCCGTCAAATTACAACCCCGCCCTTCGCCCGGCTCCCCCGGTGGCCTGGGAGATCTATTTATTTGTCTGTTTATTTGCTTGGTTTAAATATTTGGTGTGGAAAATATTGAATTTTTGTCCCCTGGTCAGAGTGCTCATATTTAGTTAATAACGAGAGTAGAGGAGGTTGTTTGTTCGGAGAGGAGGAGGAGAAGGAGAGGGCAGGGGAAAAGGAGAGGGCAACTTGGTTTAAGGAAGTCCTTGGAGAAAGGAGGCGACCTTCCCGTCCTCGCTCTAAACCAATGTCTTTTCAGTCTGTTTTACTTCGTCTTTTTTTGTTGTTGTTGTTTGTTTGTTTGTTTGTTTGTTTGTTTTTGCCTCTGTCAGCTAAACATATCGCATTTTAGCGTTGATAATAAGGTCCTGACACTAAAATGCGTTTATTGTCCAGTAAACAGCTTACTCGCAATCTTAATAGGACTGTCTATGATGAGTAACTTACGAATACTACAACAATAAATCAATATTTATTTATTTATATCTATTTATCTATTTATTTATTATTGTTGTTTTGTTTATGTTTGACAGAGCTTCCTTTTTTTTCATTTTTATTTCCCTCTTTATTTATTTTATTTAAATACTTTATTTAGTATTTACACAATGTAAAAACTGTGTTTATTTATTTTTTTTTATACTTTTTTTTTTGGTAACATCGAAATTTACCCGCTGTGGGACGAATTTTACCTTATTATAAATAAGTTGACCTTATTTGCATTTACATTTGCAGCATTTAGCAGACACTCAGCAATTGAGGGTTAAGGGCCTTGCTCAAGGGCCCACTAGTAGAAGCTTGGTGGTTGTGGTGGTGGTGGTGGGATTTGAACCTGTGATCTTCCAGTCCAGAGACCAATTCCTTATCCACTGATAAAAAGGAAAAAAAAAGTAAAATGAATAAAAAGGAAGTACTGTCAAACATAAAGAAAACAAAAAATAATAAATAAATCGATAGATAGATAAATAACTAAATAAATAAATATTTATTTATTGTTATTGTATTCGTAAGTTACACATCATAGACCAACCTCTCTTATGTTATCTTATCTTGCTATTCCTAATGTTAGTTTCGTTACCGTATGCTAACGTCGACACATTTTACGTATTTTCATCGTTATATTTACGATGAATATCCTGTACGGCTGATGGTATTATCAACATGTGATAATATACAGATCAAAGTAGGATTTTAGTAAAAAAAAAATTACCTGGCCAAAATTTTCTAAGCGTAATTCACGTAAATACAATTTTCTTTTATTATGAAATATTTTCTTCAAAAAAATAAATAAAATAAATGCGTACAATTTCCTTAAGCTAAAATTGAGATCGATATACATACTATATATATATATATATATATATATATATATATATATATATATATATATATATATATATATTATATATATATATATATATATATACATAATATAACGTTAATGAAATTGTTTACTGTGTCATGAAACAAACACACGAAAAAAACTAGCGAGGTCAATCAAATTCAAATCCTGACTACATACACACACAGTACGACATGCAGTGACTTCTACGTAACGGAAACAAAAGAAAACGTCGCAGACGTTGTAAATAAATTTAAATAAATACATTTCATTTGTTGTTACGCGGTGTTCTATGGGATTTGTAATGTTGGCCATTTTTTTAAAGTATCTGTCATTTAATTACATGTTTGTTTGTTTTTGTTGCAGTAACGAATTACGGTGACTTTTATTTTGTAATTAAATCACGTAACGCTGTTACACGTAACTGTTAGATGTTGAAATGGAACGCGCTTCATTTTTATCCAATACTGATGTTTCTGTTCAGGGGGACACGGTGGTTTAGTGGTTAACACGTTCGCCTCACACCCCCAGGGTCCGGGTTCGATTCCCGTCTCGGCCATGTGTGTGTGGAGTTTGTGCATGTTCTCCCCGTGCCTCAGGGGGTTTTTCTCCGGGTTCTCCGGTTTCCTCCCCCGGTCCAAAAAAACATGCACGGTAGGTTGATTGGCACCTTGGAAAATTATCCCTAGTGTATGAACGTGTGTGTGTGTGTGTGATGGGTTGGCATTCCATCCAGGGTGTATCCTGCCTTAATGCCCATAGACGCCTGAGATAGTCACAGACTCCCCGTGACCCGAGGGAAGATCGGATAAAGCGGTAGAAAACGAACGAATGAATGACTGAATGAAAGAATGTTTCCGTTCGATATAAACGATGAAGGCGATCAGAAAGTGTTTGTTTTGCACTTTTCGAATGTGAACAGGGACATTTATTTATGCATGCTATTTACCTTATTTACCGTTATCTGGACACAACGTTGTTTTTTTTTGTTTTTTTTTTAGCAGTAAGGGAGGAGAAAAAAAAGAGGAAAGAAAGAGATTTATCTTGTCTTTTCCTTTACTAATCTACTGTCATGTCTATCCATGTCCCTCCAGCCCTGATGACATCTCGGCGTGTAGCGCCGGGCGTTAACACGGACCCGCGGCTCGTCGATAGCGTCGATTAGCGAGTGCCACCGCTCTCGAATGCAGCGTCATCGAGACGCCGAGCGCAATTTCCTCTTTGAAAGCATCACCAGAGAGAGAGAGAGAGAGAGAGAGAGAGAGAGAGAGAGAGAGAGAGCGCTAAGCCCCCCTGCCTTGTGAGATCAGTGATTTCATATCCCTCTATCAGTAAGTTAATATGTATGTCAGTGTGTTCCGCCCAGCGCATTGATTCCTGTTTAAAAGGCTCGGCTTAGTCAATACTCGCCCATCTGTCTCTCTTAGCTCATAAATGAAGTGGCCGGCATTGACCAGCCCAGCGCTGTCTATAAAATCCAACTCACTAATGAAGACTTACACACAAAACCCACATACACATGCACTATATGCATAAATGCTAATCTCGCTCTCAAACACACACACACACACACACACACACACACACACACTCCAATCATGGTAATTGCAAAGCCGGTCTCTAGTCGATGGGAAGGTGGCCATAGATTTTGATTTCCTCGCTTTCCATCCCTCGCTCCATCCCTCCCTCCCTCCCTCCCTCCCTCCTCCGTCATCCCGTCATCATCCCTCCGCCGCGTTGTGTAGGTCAGCTTTAAAGGTTGTGCTTGCTCATTTGTCAGACACTGTTAGCCCAAAGCATGCCAGCTTCCACTGTTTGTCATCGCGATCATGCGTGCCGGAATTCGTTCGCGTCGGAAAACCGCCGTTCATAACCCGCTCGATATTTCCGCCCTCGCTCGCTTTTCCCAACAGCGCCAGATTAATGTGACCATTAGCTTAAGATACAGGTGAGAAATACAGGTGGTATCTTTTTTTCTTTTTTTTTTTTATGTGTGTGTGCATTAAGTGCAGGACGAGGCGTCTGGATTTGTCACGTGTTCGGTTTTCATTCATTCATTCATTCATCTTCTACGCTTTTATCCGATCTTCCCTCGGGTCACGGGGAGTCTGTGCCAATCTCAGGCGTCTATGGGCATTAAGGCAGGATACACCCTGGATGGAATGCCAACCCATCACAGGGAACACACTCACACATTCACACACTATGGACAATTTTTTCCAATGTGCCAATCAACCTACCGTGCATGTTTTTGGACCGGGGGAGGAAACCGGAGAACCCGGAGAAAAAAACCTCCTGAGGACACGGGGAGAATATGCACAAACTCCACACACACATGGCCGAGACGGGAATCGAACCCCGACCCTGACGGTGTGAGGCGAACGTGCTAACCACTAAGCCACCATAGTGCCCCGTGTTCAGGGTTATGAGAAAAACACACATATGAGTCAAAGGATGGAATCGTCATCGTCTTTTAGGTTTATTTGAGGTTTCCTGACTTTCCACTGTGCATTTTGGTTACTAGTTTATTTCTTCTTGCATGTAAATTAAAATAATCTATAAATATTAACTTGAGGAAATGGCTAATTCTTTGCCCTTGTTGTCAGTAAGGATCGTAGTTAATTGTTGGATTAAATACTCATTTAATCTGACGTGTCACAGGTTTACTTTACTTCATTATTTATTTTTACGACAACTTATATATAATATATATATATATACATATCTATATATATATATATATAATATATATATATATATATATATATATATATATATATATATATTTTTTTATTTCTATATCTGTACTTTCACCCTCTTACATTTTTAAGCCCAGGCTTTAGTTTACTTTAGTTTGAATCCGTTTGGTTAAATTATTTTTAATATATTTTTTCAGCCCATCAACGTCCATCAAAATCATCTATATGATTAAAATTAGCACACACAACATGTTTTTTGTTTTTCTTTTCCCACATACTTTTTTAATTAATTATTTACATTATTTGTTTTATATGTTTTAAAATCATGTATATATATATATATATATATATATATATATATATATATATATATATATATATATATATATATATATATATATATATATATATATTTTTATTATTTTTTTAAATTTATATATACAATATAATTTACATAGCTTTTTTAAATGTATTGTTTTAAACATATATATATATATATATAAATTAAAATGAGCATAGCTAACGTTTTATTTTTTCTTCTTTTCCCACGTACTTTTGTTAGGTTACATTTTTTTTTTTTTAGAATTTACATTATTATTTATATATTAAAATCATCTATAGAATTAAATTGAGCATAGCTAACCTTCCCAAACCCCCCCCAAACACACACACACACACACAACACACACACACTTGTGTTAACGTACATTGCTCTTGTCTCCTTGATGAATAATCCATTTCCTCCCTACGTCAGGAAGTGGAAACGGTGTTCGTACATATTTGCAGGTCAGTGTGGTGTTTTGCAGTTAAACATAAAAATAAATAAATAAATACATAAAAAAATAAATACAAATTGTAGCTGAGTCATGATTGTCCTGTGACTTTTGTACCTTTTGACATCTTGAGCATCCGCCTTTGCGAGAGGGGAGAGTTCAGTGTGAGGAAAAGGGTGTGTGTGTGTGTGTGTGTGTGTGTGTGTTTTGTGTGTGTGTGTGTGTGTGGTGTGTGTGTGTGAGAAAAACGATATTTCTAAACTTTATCTAAAGCGTCATGTTGTGAAGAGAGCAGCCCTCTTTCTTGTGTGTGTGTGTGTGGGTGTGTGTGTGTGTGTGTGTGTGTGTGTGTGTGTGTGTGTGTGTCTCAATAAAAACAGCCGCAAGAGAGTGGACACTCTTCCTCTCCCCAGTTTCCGGATCAATCCCGCTCCCAGCATGCACCGCACGCCTGACCTCAAAGCTAAACACAAGGCCTGCACTATAAAGCCTCACACACACACACACACACACACACACACACACACACACACACACACACACACACACACACCGGGGCGCTTCGGCCTTGAAGTTGCACTCAGCATCAAATAACGGGATTATTGTATTACAGTGTGTGTGAAGGTGTGCGAGTGTGTGGCGTGCGTGTCGGAGAGGGACTACACCGTTGTTCAGCATGCGTGTCTTTAGTAGTCTCGCTGTGTATTTACCTGTAGGCTTTTTCTCCGGGATGAGAGCGAGACAGCTCGAGAAAGACAACTCGGCCTGCCGTCTTTGCCTCTTTGTTCATCTCTCCCCTCTCTCCCTCTCTCCCTCTCTCTCTCTCTCTCGCTTTCCCTCCATCATCATCTTCTCCTCTCTTGCCCTCTTGCTCCGTCCGGGGAGTCATTATTGCTTTGGTGAATATTTCATGGCGCTCAATACATCTGAACACAGACACCTGCCAACCTCTCTTATGTGCACACACACACACACACACACACACACACACACACACACACACACACACACACACACACACGTGCGCACACAACAGATCATAGATCAAAAATAGCACTCTCCTGCAGCTGTGCTTGGCATTCGTCTCTCTCTCTCTCTCTCTCTCTCTCTCTAGAACTCTCTGTAACACACTCACACCACACACACACACACGACACACACACAACACACACACACACACACACACACACACACACACACACACACACACACACACACACACACACACACAGACACAGTCATAATATGGCACTTGACAGACGTCTTCTTATAAACTGATGGAGATCTTTTCTCTGTTGTTCTCTCTGTGGCCACTTCCTCTTGCTTCGCTCCGAGCTTTTTTTTCCTACCGATTCCGTAGATGAAAAGGAAGCTTCACAGGCTTCCAGGGTTCTTCTTCATCTTCTTCTTCTGTGTGTGTGTGTGTGTGTGTGTGTGTGTGTGTGTGTGTGTGATGTGATCATGTGTGCGGGTAGTATAAGATAGACACAAAGTGTGAATACTAACCTGTTTTTTGCCTCCATTTCTGACCTTGAAAGCACCTATGTAATATCTCTCTTCTCTCACACACACACACACACACACACACACACACACACACAGGCAGGTTGTGTGTGTGTGTGTGTGTGTGTGTGTTGTGTTTCTTTCTCCAGCCGAATATCGCTGTAGTATTTCTTCTTTCCTCTCCTCCCTCTTTTCTGTTCCATATTTGTTTCTTTTTTCTTGAAAGGACTCAAAGGGATCAAGTTTGCAATGAAATATTCATTCGCGATTTAGGCACATCGCACTTTATGCATGAGCGTGTGTGTGTGTGTGTGTGTGTGTGTGTGTGTGTGTGTGTGTGTGTGTATGTGTGTATATGTGCGAGTCCTCATCCATAAGTCAGCACACTCTGGTCATCTCCAGGTCTGGCTGTCAAGTCAGCTGATGTTTTTTTTTTGCTACGTCTATTTGAAGTGCTGCTGTTTTTTTTTTCTCTTTCTTTTTCTTTTTTTTTTTTCTTTTTTTTTTTCTTTTCCCTTCACTTTCTTTCTTTCTCCTTCATCAGTGTGCCTTCGCGGCTTCACAGCCTTTGTCTTTCGCAGATCCAAAACACTCGCGTACCCACGTTTTAACCCGTAGAGGACAATAATAACAAACACACACTTTAGAAGAATATATATATATATATACATATATGTATATATCTGCTGTTATTGAGTGAACATTAGGGGGCGCTGTGCTTAAGATTTCAGGTTAAGGCATAGTGGGTTAAAGCTCTTGCTCAAGGACCCAAAGGCGGCAGCTTGGCAATACCGGTGCTCGAACCCACCCACTTCTCCACCTTTCCACCCTTCCTGCACTCTTTCCTTCACTCCTCCATCCTTCCTTCAATCATACCATTCATGCACTCTTTCCTTTACTCCTCCACCCTTCCTGCAATATTTCATTCACTCCTCCACCCTTCCTGCACCCTTTCCTTCACTCCTCCACCCTTCCTGCAGTCTTTCCTTCACTCCTCTACCCTCTACTATCCTTCCTGCACTCATTCCTTCACTCCTCCACCACTTCCTGCACTCTTTCCTTCACTCCTCCACCCTTCCTGCACCCTTTCATTCACTCCTCTACCCTCTATACCCTTCCTGCACTCATTCCTTCACTTCTTCACCCTTCCTGCACTCTTTCCTTCACTCCTATACCCTTCCTGCAATATTTCATTCACTCCTCCACCCTTCCTGCACCCTTTCCTTCACTCCTCCACCCTTCCTTCACTCCTTTTCTTCACTTCTCCACCCTTCCTGCACTCTTTTCCTTCACTCCTCCAATCCCTCTCCACCCTTCCTGCACTCTTTCCTTCACTCCTCCACCCTTCCTGCACTTTCCTTTCATTCACTCCTCTACCATCTATACCCTTCCTGCACTCATTCCTTCACTTCTTCACCCTTCCTGCACTCTTTCCTTCACTCCTCCATCCTTCCTTCACTCATACCCTTCCTGCACTCTTTCATTCACTCCTCCACCCTTCCTTCAATCTTATACCATTCATGCACTCTTTCCTTCACTCATCCACCCTTCTTGCACTCTTTCCTTCACTCCTCCACCCTTCCTGCACTCTTTCCTTCACTCCTCCACCCTCCCTGCACTCTTTCCTTCACTCCTCCACCCTTCCTTCAATCTTCATGCACCATTCCATGCACTCTTTCCTTCACTCCACTTCCACCCTCCCTGCACTCTTTCCTTCACTCCTCCACCTTGCCTTCTCCACCCGCTCCACCCTGCCTTCTCTTTCCTTCACTCCTCCACCCTTCCTGCACTCTTTCCTTCACTCCTCCACCCTTCCTGCACTCTTTCCTTCACTCCTCCACCCTTCCTGCACTCTTTCCTTCACTCCTCCACCCCCTCCACCCTTCCTGCACTCTTTCCTTCAATCCTCCACCCTTTCGCACCTTCCTGACATCCGCTTCCTCCGTTTTCCTTCACGCCTTCCTCCAACCCTTCCTTCCGTTTTCCTCCTTCACTCCCACCCTTCTCACTATTCCTTCCGTTCATCCCTTCACATCCTTTCTGCTTTCTGCACTCTTTCCTTCACTCCTCCACCCTTCCTGCACTCTTTCCTTCACTCCTCCACCCTTTCCTGCACTCTTTCCTTCACTCCTCCACCCGCTCCACCCTTCCTGTACTCTTTTCTCCACCCGCTCCACCCTTCCTGTACTCTTTCCTTCACTCCTCCACCCTTCCTGCAGTCTTTCCTTCGCTCCTCTAAAAAAGAAAAAGACCCAAAGGCGTGAGGAAGTGAAAGGAAGTGACTGCAGAGATTAAAGAGGATTGTATTGAGGCACAGATTTGGGGAAGAAACTCCGTCTGTAGTGAAGGGTTCTGAGATCACGGTGACCTCCATCATTCTTAAAATGGAAGACGTTTGGAACAGCCAGAGATCTTTCTAGAAACTTGGAGACGAGGGTTTTTTATTTATTTTTATTTATTTTTTTTGAGCTCCAGAGATGTTTATGAAGATGTCTTTCCTCAGTGCAATGAAATAAATAAATAAATAAATAAATAATAAATTAATTAATACCAAACCCCAAACCCCCCAACCCCCCCCCCCCCCACACACACACAAAGGGTGCCAATATATAATATCTCCTCTGAACAACCACATACCCAAATTAAAAATCTACGAATTAAAAACATTACAATTAAAAAAAGTAAATAAAAAATTACAAACAAACCTGTTTAATATAATTCAGCTGTAAAGACATCGTTTTAAACGTTTTAAATCATTCATTCATTCATTCATTCATTCATCTTCTTCTAACCGACCGCTTTATCCGATCTTCCCTCGGGTCACGGGGAGTCTGTGACTATCTCAGGCGTCTATGGGCATTAAGGCAGGATACACCCTGGCTGGAATGCCAACCCATCACAGGACCACACAACACACACACACACATTCATACACTAGGGATAATTTTCCAAGGTGCCAATCAACCTACCGTGCATTGTTTTTGGACCGGGAGGAAACCGGAGAACCCGGAGAAAAACCCCTGAGGCACGGGGAGAACATGCAAACTCCACACACACATGGCCCGAGACGGGAATCGAACCCGGACCCTGGCGGGTGTGAGGCGAACGTGCTAACCACTAAGCCACCATAGTGCCCCCCTTAAATCATTAATTTTAAATATAAATGTTTTAAATATCTATATTAAAATTAACACAGCTAACTTGTTTTTTTTTCAAGTTTTTTTCACCACAGTTTTTTTTTTTTTTTTTTCATGTTTCTTTTCCCACATGCTTTCGTTAATTTACGTTGTTCTTCTTTTTATTTACGTCATTTGTTTTAAACATTTCAAAATCACCTGTATATTTAAAAAAAATAGTTTTTGTTTTCCCACCTACTTTCGTTAATTTACATTGTTTGTTTTTTTTTTTTTTTTAATTTGCATTTTTTTTTTTTTTTTTTTAATTTGCATTATTTCTATCTACAGAATTATAACTAGCATAGCTAACCAGTCATTTTTTGTTCTTTTCCCACATACTTTCATTCATTTACATTGCTTTTGTCTACCGTACCCATTCCCATACCTCATACCCATACCCACACCCATACCTCATACCCATAGCCACACCCATACCCACAGCCATACCCATTCCCATACCTCATACCCACACCCATACCCCACCCATACCCATACCCCCACCCATACCCATTCCCATACCTCATACCCACAGCCATACCCATACCCATATCCATTCCCATACCCAAACCCATATCCATTCCCATACCCACACCCATACCCACACCCACACCCACACCATACCCAACCCACATCGACAACCCCCATACCCACACCCCACCCATACCCATACCCATACCCACACCCATACCCACACCCATCCCCATTCCCACCATACCCCTACACACCCCACACCAATACCCACACCCATACCCACACCCATACCCATCCCCAGCCATCCCATACACCATACCCACCATTCCCATACCACCAACCCACTCAACCCCTACCCATTCACCCTTAGACCGCATTCCATACCCATACCCCCACCCCTCCCTCCCATACCCAGGACCACCTCCCAACCCCACACCAACCCACCTACCTCATTACCCACCCGCACCCTAACCCCAGACCATGCCCAGGCCCATACCATATCCATAGCCATAGGCCCACCCATAAGACCCCACCCACCCTCCCATACCCACCATAGCCCCACCCACTCCCATTACCCACACCCATACCACCCCAACCCATCCCACACCCTACCATACCCCCCCCCATACCCCCACCCATTCCCATACCCCACCCATACCCACCTCACCCATACCCATTCCCATACCCACACCCATACCCCATACCCATACCCACATACCCATACCCATACCCATACCCATACCCACACCCACACCCAGCCATTCCCCACCCACACCCTCCCACCACACCCACTGCCCCACCCATACCCACAGCCCACTCAGACCCATACCCACACCCATTCCCATGCCCATACCCCACACCCCATTCCCCCGTGACCCCCAACATACCCATACCCTCACACCAACACCCCGCCCAGCAGACCCCACCCATACCACCCTCCCCCCCCCACCCACCCCCCATAGCCCTACCCATTCCCATACCACACCAAGTCCCAGTGACCATCACACACATATTCCCACACCCAGACACCCAGTGGACATACTCATCCCCCCATACCCCCCACACCCATACCATTACCCCATACCCACCATACCCCCCACAGACCATACCCACCATACCCCCCCATACCCATCCCATACCCATACCCACACCCATACTCATACCCACACCCATACTCATACCCACACCCATACTCATACCCACACCCATACTCATACCCATTCCCACCCCCATACCACACCCATCATACCCACACCCATACTACCCACACCCATACCCACACCCACACCCATAACCTTACAAACAAGATGAAAAAAAAACACTTTTCTGGCATAAACAGGAGTGTGTTTACTTTCTCGGTGGCCCGTCAGCAGTGATATCGCTACATTCGCTAGCGAAGAAACGGAACAAGAAAAACGTCAACTATGTCTGGTTCCATTGCACGACTTTTATCGAATACAAGCATAAAAGTCCGACTTGTTTACTATGATTGAGCTGGAAAGACATTATTTGTTTTACATTTTTTAAGTCATCTACACAATTAAAATGAGCATAGCTACATGCTAGTTCATTCGTTCATTTACATTCATTTTAAAATTCACGTTATTTCTTTTTAATGGAGGAGGGCCACAGTGGTTTAGTGGTTATCACGTTCGCCTCACACCGCCAGGGTCCGGGTTCGAGTCCCGTCTCGGCCATGTGTGTGTTGGAGTTTGTGCATGTTTTTCTCCCCGTGCCTCAGGGGGTTTTTTTCTCCGGGTTCTCCGGTTTCCTCCCCGGTCCAAAAAAAACATGCACGGTAGGTTGATTGATGGCACCTTGGAAAATTGTCCCTGGTGTGTGAATGAAGTGTGTGTTGTGTGTGTGTGGTGTGTGTGTGTGTGTGTGTGTGGTGTGTGTGTGTGTGTGTGTGTGTTTTGTGTGTGTGTGGGTGTGTGTGTGTGAATGTGTGTGTGTGTGTGTGTGTGTGTGTGTGTGTGTGTGATGAGTTTGCATTCCATCCAGGGTGTATCCTGCCTTAATGCCCATAGACGCCTGAGATAGGCACAGACTCCCCGTGACCCGAGGGAAGATCGGATAAAGCGGTAGAAGATGAAAGAAAGAATGAATGAATGAATGAATGAATGAATTTCCCCCTTTTCGGAGCAGGAAAGACGTGAACTATGTTTCATTCCATTGCACGACGTCTAGCGTAATAGCGAAGCCAGACTTGTTTAGTATTTTTGAGCGGGTATTGATGGAGAAGGAAGACGAATGAAAAGAGAGAGAGAGAGAGGAAACGAGTTCGGATTAAGGCCGGCTAAGGCGGTAATCGGGCCGGAACAGAGGGAACGAGGGAAGAGTGTGTGTGTGTGTGTGTGTCTTTGGGCCGGAGAAGTTACAGAAGGTCATCTTTTAGACGGGAGTTCCAGATAGCCAGCGATCCCCCTGTAGGCCGGCAGACATGCGTCAAAAGGGAGCGAGATTATATATAAGGAGTGATGTGAGAACGGAGGGATCTTTTTTTTTCTCTCGTCTCTCCGAGCGTGTGAACGAGGGATCAAACGCGGTGGAACTGAGCACATTCGCTCTTCTCCGAGGTCGGCGCTGGTGTCGGCGCTTCTTGCCTTCGCCCTGCTGCTTTTCCCTCCTCGCTTGTGGGAAGAAGAAGAGCATTCTGATGTGTGTCTGTGAAGGAGGGAGGGAGGGAGGGAGGGAGAGAGAGAGGGAGGGAGGGAGAGGGGGAGTAAATCTCTGAGTAATAACTTTATTGATTTGAATTCCATTTTATCCGTTCATCCGCGCTTTCATTCTGACAGACAGGTCCTAAAGTGAGTAAACCTGCTTCTACACCTCCAGTGTGAGGAAGATCACACCGTCTGACTCGTCTTCAAAAACACCTCTTTTTCTCCCGTTTTTTTTTGGAGGGGGGGATTTAATCCCATTATCCCATTATTTCCTTCACTTCTCCACCCGCTCCACCCTTCCTGTACTCTTTCCTTCACACATCCACCCTTCCTGCACTCTTTTCTTCACTTCTCCACCCTTCCTGCACTATTTCCTTCACTTCTCCACCCTTCCTGCACTATTTCCTTCACTTCTCTACCCTTCCTGTAATCTTTCCTTCACTTCTCCACCCTTCTTGTACTCTTTCCTTCACTCACCCACCCTGTCTGAACTCTTTCCTTCACTTCTTCACCCTGCCTGCACTCTTTCCTTCATTTATCCACCCTGCCTGCACTATTTCCTTCACTTCTCCATGTGCTCCACCCTTCCTGCACTCTTTCCTTCACTCCTCCACCCTGCCTGCACTCTTTCCTTCACTTCTCCACTTCACTCACCCTTCCTGCACTCTTTCCTTCACTTCTCCATCCTCCACCCTTCCTGCACTCTTTCCTTCACTTCTCCACCCTGTCTGAACTTTTCTTTCCTTCACTTCTCCACCCGTTTCACCATTCCTGCACTCTTTCCTCCACCAGCTCCACTCTTCCTGCACTCTTTCCTTACTCCTCCACCTCGCTCCACCCTGCCTGCACTCTTTCCTTCTCTTCTGCCTGCACTCTTTCCTTCTCTTCTGCCTGCACTCTTTTCTTTTCTTCACTTCATTTTTTCCCATATGTTTAGAAGAGTGTAACATCAGCACTATCTTGTCGATTGCTTCGTGCAATTATTATCTATTATCTTATATTATCTTATTTATTTTTATTTATTTAGTGGTATCTGAGAGCTACCAAACAAATCTCATTGTATGACAATGACAATAACATCTCTTTACTCTCTCTCTCTCTCTCTCTCTATTTTATATATATATATATATATATATATATAGATATAGATAGATAATAGATAGATAGATAGATAGATAGATAGATAGAGATATAGATATAGATAGATATAGATAGAGCTTCATTTAAGGTACTATTTTGTGTGTGTGTGTGTGTGTGTGTGTGTGTGTGTGTGTGCTTATTTTCTGTGCACCTCACCTGTGTCTTTCCCGACAGAAGGAGTGAGGGATGATGGAGCAAGGGACTCTTAAGTAGGAAAGAGGAGGAAAGAATCTCGGGCCAGCTGTCACTTGGGATCGTGGCACTGACAGAATCCTCTTACAGCTACACCTATGCTAAACGGGAAAGGAACAGTACTGCTATACACCACACACAACACACACACACACACACACACACACACACACACACACACACACACACACACACACACACACACACACACACACACTGCTATACAATACTCAGAGACACAAAAAAGAACATGTGCTTGCCGGGCCTTCCTCTGTCTCTCCCTCTATTCTCTTCCTTCACTTCTCCACCCTCTCCACTCTGCCTGCACTCTTTCCTTCACTTCTCCATGCGTTCAACCCTGCCCTCATTCTTTCCTTCACTCCTCCACCCTGCCTGCACTGTTTCCTTCACTCCTCCACCCTGCCTGCACTCTTCCCTTTACTTCTCCACCCGTTCCACCCTGCCTGCACTCTTTCCTTCACTTCTCCACCCGCTCCACCCTGCCTGCACTCTTTCCTTCACTTCTCCACCCGCTCCACCCTGTCTGCACTCTTTCCTTCACTCCTCCACCCTACCTGCAGTCTTTCCTTCACTTCTCCACCCGCTCCACCCTGCCTGCACTGTTTCTTTCACTCCTGCACCCTGCATGCACTCTTTCCTTCACTTCTCCACCCACTCCACCCTGCCTGCACTCTTTCCTTCACTTCTCCACCCGCTCCACCCTGCCTGCACTGTTTCCTTCAGTCCTGTACCCTGCCTGCACTCTTTCCTTCACTTCTCCATGCTTTCAACCCTGCCTTCACTCATTCTTTCACTTCTCCACCCTGCCTTCAATCTTTCCTTCACTCCTCCACCTGCTCCAGCCCTGGTTAACATCCCTTTTTTTTAAATAAAAATATCCAGGAATAGGTGAGGATTGTGTCAGAGGAACAAGACATACCTATAACATGCCTTGAAAAGTTTTCCAAATAAATTCTCTTCATTTTCTGACATTTTTTATTTATTTATTTGTTTGTTTGTTCCGGGAGCTGAAATGAATCATACGTTGTCATGGTATATTTCTCCTGAATTTTTACTATGAGGGATTGAAGGGATGAACAGCAAAGGAAAGGCGAGATGAATGAGGGAATGAGACTTGCCCATATTGCCTATGTAATATCGTCTATACGTAGCATTGAGTGGAGATGTAGAATGGAGAGAGCGCCAGAATGGTATACGTGTGAATGGAGAGGTGGAGAAGAGCGATGAAGGGTTGTAAACGGGAGGAACGCGGGAGAGGATAAAGGTGTCTGGAATGAATTCTCGAAGAAGAAAATTCCTTTAAAACAATTGCGTATTGTCTCGAATGCATCTTTTCAGTCTCCTTCTATTCTTCTTCCCACGTTTATTTTTTTATAGCTATGTGTACGTGCCGTATGTGCATGCTGACGGGTTTGGCGTGATACAAATCAATGTGCGAGTAGTTACTCTTCCCCTTCTTTTTCTATAAAAGCATTTTTTATTTCACTTATACTACAGAAATATACTGATACTAACTCTATAAGATATTATTTACATATAAAAATTGTTTTGGTAGGGGCACGGTGGCGTAGTGGTTAGCACGTTCGCCTCACACCGCCAGGATCCGGGTTCGATTCCCGTCTCGGTCAAGTGTGTGTGGAGTTTGTGCATGTTCTCCCCGTGCCTCAGGGGGTTTTTTCTCCGGGTTCTCCGGTTTCCTCCCGGTCCAAAAACATGCACGGTAGGTTGATTGGCACCTTGGAAAATTGTCCCTAGTGTATGAATGTGTGTGTGTGTGTGTGTGTGTGCCCTGCGATGGGTTGGCATTCCATCCAGGGTGTATCCTGCCTTAATGCCCATAGACGCCTGAGATAGGCAAAGACTCCCCGTGACCCGAGAGATCAGATATAGCGGTAGAAAATGAATGAATGAATGAATTGTTTTGGTTGTAAAAGATGCTTTATTCCACTTATACTACATAAATATACTTACACTAACTCTATAAGAGCTTAATTAGGTAAAAAAAAAGAGTACTAATACTAAGAATATAAGATATTAATTACATAAAAATCTTTTGATTGTAAGAGATGCTTTATTTCACTTATACCACAGAAATATACTAATACTAACTATATAAGATATTAATTATGTAAAAAAATGTTTGGTTGTAAGAGATGTTTTATTCCACTTATACTACTGAAGTATACTTATACTAACTATATAAGATATTAATTACGTAAAAAATAGTTTTGGTTGTGCGAAATGTTTTATTTCACTTATCCTACATAAATATACTTATACTAACTATATAGATATTAATTAGTAAAAAAATGTTTGGTTGTAAGAAATACATACTAAATATACTTATACTAACTATATAAGATATTAATTACGTAAAAAAATTGTTTTGGTTGTAAGAGATGCTTTATTCCATTTATACTACAGAAATATACTAACTTTATAAGATATGAATTACGTAGAAAAATTACGTAAGAGATGTTTTATTCCACTTATACTATTGAAGTATACTTATACTAACTATATAAGATATTAATTATGTAAAAAAATGTTTTTGGTTGTAAGAGATGTTTAATTTCAATTATACTACTGAAGTATACTTATACTAACGATAAAAGATATTAATTAAATAAAAAGTTAGTTTTGGTTCAGAGAAATGTTTTCTTTAACTTAACAATATAAGATATTAATTAAGTAAAAAGTATTTTTTAGTTGTAAGAGACGCTTTATTCCACTTATACTACAGAAATACACTAATACTAACTATATAATAAATTGGATACATAAAAAAAACCTTTTTGATTCTAAGAGATTCTTTATTCCACTTATACTACAGAAATATACTAACTCTATAAGATGTGAATTATGTAGAAAAATTACGTAAGAGATGTTTTATTCCACTTACACTATTGAAGTATACTTATACTAACTATATAATATATTAATTATGTAAAACAATTTTTTTAGTTGTAAGAGATGTTTAAGTTCAATTATACTACAGAAATACACTAATACTAACTATATAATAAATTAGATACATAAAAAAACCTTTTTGATTTTAAGAGATGCTTTATTCCACTTATACTACAGAAATACATTAATAATAACTATATAATAAATTAGATACATAAAAAAACCTTTTTGATTTTAAGAGATGCTTTATTCCACTTATACTACAGAAATACATTAATACTAACTATATAATAAATTAGATACATAAAAAAACCTTTTTGATTTTAAGAGATGCTTTATTCCACTTATACTATAGAAATATACTAATACTATCGCTATAAGATATTAATTACGTAGAAAAATAGCTTTGGTTCTAAGAGATGTTTTATTTCACTTATACTAGATAGTTTTGGTTCAGAGAAATGTTTTCTTTAACTTAACAATATAAGATATTAATTAAGTAAAAAGTATTTTTTAGTTGTAAGAGACGCTTTATTCCACTTATACTACAGAAATACACTAATAATAACTATATAATAAATTAGATACATAAAAAAAAAAACCTTTTTGATTCTAAGAGATGCTTTATTCCACTTATACTACAGAAATACACTGATCTCTATAAGATATTAATTACGTAGAAAAATAGCTTTGGTTCTAAGGGATGTTTTATTTCACTTATACTACAGAAATATACAAATACTAACTATATAAGATATAAATTACGTAAAACATGTTTTGATTTTAAGAGAGCATCAAATAACCACAAGTTCATTTGTTGAAAATGTATCGTAACGTTCAGCGTAACTATAAAAGGATAGTGTTGCACGACGTTATGTAATTGTGTGATAAAGGAAAGACAAACAATCTTTTGTTTATAGAGGAATAGTCTTTCTCTCTCTCTCTCTCTCTCTCTCTCTCTCTCTATCTATCTATCTCTCTTTAGTCCTGAACACAGTGGAAACCGACGTTTGAGTCGTGCATGTTGTCAGGGTCGGTCCGGCCGAGGCCTGACGAGTTTAGAGACGACATCGTTCGAACCGCCGCTTGAAAACCCAATCGGAAAGGCGGCTCTCTGCATGTACATGTCGACGTGAATAACCTCATTTATTTTTTTCCTTCTCTTCCTCCCTTGCCCGTAGACAAAGCGCTAAAGGTGTATAAATTCCATTTCTTTATTTTGAATTTCACCCGGAGCGATTCAATAAACTCGCGGCACGAAACGGGGAATGAAAGGAAGGAATGGGGATGATGAGGAGGAGGGAGCGGGGAGGGGGATAAAACATCCGGCGAGAAAGCCGACGCTCGATGAGATTTCCCGACGAATCTGATAAATTACTCCCCGAGCCGATAGACTCTTAACCAGGCTCTCCTGTTGCTATGCCGCCCCGAGTTTCCCGAGCGTTTTTATCGCGTTAGTCGGTTCTGTCTCACTTCACACGAAGCCCCGGAGACCCTCGCTCTAAAAAGCGCACTCCGGATCTCACCAAAGCTTGCTGACTCGCTGTCACTGCACATCCACATTAAGCCTGATATTATATATACTATTCAAAAAGTACAAAACCAGCCGCATTAACTTTCTATCTTCGCTCAGATCCGTGTCTAGTGAGAAATGAATTACAAAGGCGGTTGGTTTTTGACTTTTTTTTTTGCTTCGCACCACGAGGGGAAGACGAGAGCCAGACGAGAGTCATGTCTTATTGAGGCTCGGCTTCTTAATTTGATCTTTGTAAAACTAAGTTGCTTCAGGTATGCAGTACGAGGCAGCACAGATAGCCCGAGGGTGGAGAGAGACAGAGGAACCCTGGGAGAATTCCTCATTTCTGTCTCTCCCTTTCTCTCGTTCCCGTTTGTCCCCCCCCCCCACCCTCCCCAACCACCCCCCCCCCCCCCCCCCCCCCCCTTTTTTTGCACCTCCTCTGAAGTTGCCTTGGTTCTACATGTGTAATGCTAATTATGAATGAGGGAGAGTTAGAGTCATTACAAAACCCATCAACATTTTTACAGCCAGGCGGCTATTGTAATAAAGATCAATGACACACCTATCGGTCCCCATCCTGAAAGGCTGGGTTGGGTTTGGGGGGGGGCGGGGGGGGGTTGCTGGGGATTGAGCAGACGCTTTCCTTTTTTTCCTTCTTCTTTATTATCCCCCGCACTTTTTTCTTTCTCTCTCATCATCGGTACCAGAGAGAAGCCGATCGGTTTTAATTGCCGTTTGCCGTCGCTGTGATGTGACGCGTCGGGTGAAAAGAAAGTCAGACGTCCTGCGTGACGCCAGAGAAATACGGTGTACGAATGCATTTTTCCCTGCATTAATAAACTTCTGTCCTTGGCCGTCTAAAGATCTCCACCGGCCACTGAGGTTACACTGACCATGTAGTATTTCTGTAGTATAAGTGAAATAAAGCGTCTCTTAGAATCCAAAATATTTTTAAGTAATTAATTCCTTATATATTTAGTCGTAGTATATTTGTGTAGTATAAGTGAAATAAAACACCTCTTAAAACCCAAATATTTTTATGTTATTAATTTCTTATATATTAGTCGTAGTATATTTGTGTAGTATAAGTGAAATAAAACATCTCTTAAAACCCAAAATATTTTTATTTTATTAATTTCTTGTATAGTTAATATTAGTATATTTCTATAGTACAAGGGGGGGAAATAATTCTCTTAAAACCAAAAATATTTTTTACATATTTAATATTAGTATATTTCTATAGTATCTATTAAGTGAAATAAAGCATTTCTTTAAATCAAAAATATTTTTTACCTAATTTATTTCTTATATAGTTAATATTACTATATTTGTGTAGTATAAGTGAAATAAAGCATCTCTTAAAACCAAAAATATTTTTTATATAGTTACATAGCTAATATTAGTATATTTCTGTAGTATAAGTGAAATAAAATCTCTTAAAAAGCATTTTAAAACAATAAGGATTTTTTATAAATTCAAAAAAATAGTTTTTATATTTTTGTAGTATTTAGTATTAGAATATTTCTGTAGTATAAGGGAAATAAAACATCTCTGAAAACCTAAAATATTTTTTACATAGTTAATATTAGTATATTTCTGTAGTATAAGTGAAATAAAGCATCTCTTAAAATCCAAAATATTTTTATGTAATTAATTTCTTATATATTTAGTATTAGTATATTTCTGTACTATAATGGAAATAAAACATCTCTTATAACCAAAAATATTTTTTACATAGTTACATAGATAATATTAGTATATTTCTGTAATATAAGTGAAATAAAGCATCTCTTTGAATCCAAAATATTTTTAAGTAATTAATTTCTTATATAGTTAGTATTTGTATATTTCTGTAGTATAAGGGAAATAAAACATCTCAGGACATGCTTTAATAGAAAAAGAAGTGGGGAAAAAATTCCCTGCACTCCGCCATTTCTCTCTCTCTCTCTCTCTCTCTCTCTCTCTCTCTCTCTCTCTCTCTCTCTCTCTCTCTCGTAACCAGAGAGGAGCCGGTCGGTAATTGTCGTTTGCCGTCGCTGTGATGTGACGCATCGGGTGAAAAGAAAGTCAGACGTCCTACACGACACGCCGGCCCGAGAGAAACACGGCCTGTTGTACATATTCGTTTTCCCCTGAATAAATAATGCACTTCTTGTTCAGAAGATCTCCACCAGGCCCTGAGGTCACACTGACCATGCATAACTCAGATCAAACTCTTTCTCTCTCTCTCTCTCTCTCTCTCTCTCTCTCTCTCTCTCTCTCTCTCACTCTCTCGTTCGTCTCATCATGAAGATACATATAAATATAATATCACTGACACTTGAAGATAAGCATTCAGGAGTTTCTACAGCACTACAAAGCTGTTGGTCGCCTCCACGCTTCTGGCAGTTCCTCCCCTTTTTATGTTCACACCATCCCTTTTTTTTTTGCTCCTTCCCCTGTCCTCTCATTTCCTTCGTTTTTCCGTAGCGCGAGTAACTCCCGCGGGAGGCTGTATACTCCGGCATCTGAAAACATTCCACACCTGCGACTCGTACTGCCAGGATCAACTCCAAATTAACCCCAGGAGTGCAGCGTGTCCCTCTCAACCCTCACTCAGCGATGATTAACCCAATAATAATCACTCACACTTTTGTTTGGGATAATATCATTAGTGACGTGTGCAAAAGCATCACTATTATAATCTCTCTCTCAAATTTTTCCCCAATTGTCACGAATCGTACCTCATATGCTGTGAGGTGTGCTGGTACTTTTATAAGGAATCGCCCCGCGGAATTCCGAACCCGGGGCCAAAAAAGCGGGAATTTTTATTCCCCATAGAAAATGAATGGGGCCGAAATTTCGGGGCCTGTGAGGCACCCGATCGCTTTATTTCTTTTTATTTTCTTTCTCTTCTTATTCCATGTACTGCAAAATGCTCTTTACTGAACCCTTTTCTGAACCTTGCAATAAAACACGATTCTTCTTCGTGTCTGGGACTGTACAGACACGCGATATTGTGTGTGTGTGTGTGTGTGTGTGTGTGTGTGTGTGTGTGTGTGTTTTTTTTGTGTTTTGTGTGTGTGTGTGTGTGTAGGGGGTGAGATATACGGCTAATACAGTACATTAGCACAATGGCTAACATTGTGTGTCTACACAAACATTGTCTATATATATATATATATATATATATATATATATATATATATATATATATATATAAAGAAAATAAAGTGAGAGATAAGAGAGAGAGAGAGAGAACTCTCAAAGTCTACATGATGAAGGGCCTCGTATTGAATAAGGTATATTTACTGTATTAAACCCTATTATATGTAAGGCAGGGAGAACATTGCTGTTCTCTTTTTTGTATTTTTATACCAAGCGATAGCTAAATATATAACTTTTAAATAAAATAAGTGCTGGATCAGCGGTTTTAAGGCGCCTGGGTTAATGATCCATTATTAAGGTCGCCGGTTCGAGCCCCTGTATCGCCGTGCTGCCACTCTTGGGTCCTGAAAAAGGCCCTTAACCCTTGTGCTTCCAGGGGCGCCTGTATCATGGCTGACCCTGCAGGCCTCCAAACAACAGGGATATGCGAAGAAAGAATTTCACTGTGATGTATGTATATGTGACAAATAAAGATTTCTTCTATTGGTATTTTTATATATATATATACTATATAACTATATATAATATATATATATATATATATATCGGCACTCACGGTGGCTTAGTGGTTAGCATGGTTTCGCCTCACACCTCCAGGGTCCGGGTTCGATTCCCTTTCTCGGCCATGTTTGTGTGGAGTTTGCATGTTCTCCACAGTGCCTGCCAGGGGGGTTTTTCTCTGGTTTCCATCCCGGTCCAAAAACATGCATTGGCACCTTGGAAAATTGTCCCTAGTGTATGAACTGTGTGTGTGTGTGTGTGTGTGTGTGTGTGTGTCCTGCGATGGGTTGGCATCTCCATCCAGGGTGTATCCTGCCTTAATGCCCATAGACGCCTGAGATAGGCACAGACTACCCGTGACCCGAGGGAATATCGGATAAAGTGTAGAAGATAAATGAATATAATATATACTATATATATATAATATCGTTACATCTAGCATTTTGGCAGACACCCTTATCCAGCGCGAACTTACCACTGAGCAGTTGAGGGTTAAGGGCCTTCTCAAGCTCCCGCTAGTGGCAGCCTGGTGGTGCTGGTGGGATTTGAACCTGCGATCTTTTAGTTCAAAGGCACAAAGTCAATACAGTGAATTGTGAAGTGCGATATTTGGGGAATTGTGCGCCCTTGTGCGATGTGACGCCTCTACAGTATATCTGTTAAACTTGCTTGCTTATTCCCAAAGCTTTATTTATCATCGAGATCATATTTGGTCTACATAATCTCCTTTTTTTTTTTTTTGGCTTGAAAAGTCGCGATCTTACTGCGTGCTTATCAAGCGCCTAAACACTCCTGAGCAGGTGAGCATGTTCAGACTTAGCATCAGGGCCTTAATTTAATGCGGCAATCGAAGTGTTTTGGCATTTCGGCTTTAAAAGGCAAACGTAATCTGCGCAAGCTGTTTGTTAAAGGGTAAATCAAATCTAATTGAGGATAACACGTTATCAGATGAGAGAGGATCCCGACCGGGGTTTGGGGGGGGGGGGTCTTTATCAGGCCACAACTCTTTATATTAATCTGCATTCTGTCAGCCAGTTTAATTGACCGGCTGGTTTTAAGGCGTTTTTGTTTTGCTATGTTATTAAACTGATATGAACGCACCCAATACCTGCTAATCTATTATTCTGCTTATTGTTTTGTTTGAAAACCCCACCCCCCCCACCCCCCCCACCGCCCTTCAAATGTTCTTCAGAAAATAGCTCAGTTTTGTTTCTCCGAGTGAAAATGTACCCCCCCCACACACACACAATTTATTGCTGTCCCGTTTCCCGGCAGGTTAAGGAGTAAAATGTAGTCCCATAAACTCTGCATGAATGAAGCATTAGTTGGAGATAAATCTCACAGTCGAGACTGACGTCCACATTTTCACGGCTAAAAATAGACTCTTTTCCGCGATGAATAAAACATATCGGGGTGTACGTTTACTGGGAAACAACAACAACAACAACAAAAAACTCTCAGTAACCATGCGGTGTAACACCCTGAAGTGTTTTATTACTCTTATACTACAGCACATTGTTTGGGAATGTCTGCAAGAGCTAGCCGGGTCCTGCTACTACGTGCATTATGACAGCTATAAATGCATATAACTGTAAAAAGACTTGTTTACAGCAATGTAATCAATTTTGTTTTTTTCCAACGCAGAATTGAGAAATCAACAGAGCTGATGTATATGTTAGAGATAATCTATAAGGGCTAGTAATGAACTGGATCTCTAAAATGTAATTAATATTCATTCATTCATTCGTCTTCTACCGCTTTATCCGATCTTCCCTCGGGTCACGGGGAGTCTGTGTCTATCTCAGGCGTCTATGGGCATTAAGGCAGGATACACCCTGAATGGAATGCCAACCCATCATAGGACACACACACACACACACACACATTCATACACTAGGGACAATTTTCCAAGGTGCCAATCAACCTACCGTGCATGTTTTTGGACCGGGGAGGAAACCGGAGAACCTGGAGAAAAAACCACTGAGGCACAGGGAGGACATGCAAACTCCACACACACATGGCCGAGATGGGAATCGAACCCAGACCCTGGCGTTGTGAGGCGAACATGCTAACCACTAATCCACCATGCCCCTCTCATTTAATTTTCATTACTAGATTTTGAGAAAGGGATATAATGATATTTGTGAACCGGATGTGTCCGTGCCTCCTTCTTTACTGATATCCCTATGATATTAGGGAGGGAATGTAGCTCAGCGGTTTTAGGCGCTGGGTTACTGAACAGAAGGTCTGGGGTTCGAGCCCTGGCATCGCCGAGCTGGCACCCTTGGGTCCTTGAGCAAGAGGCTTAACCCTCTGTGCTCCAGGGGGCGCTGTATCATGACCCATCCTTTGCTCTTACCCCCAGCTTCCAAACAAGCTGGGATATGCGAAGCAAGAATTTCACTGTGCTGTAAATGTGTATGTGACAAATAAGAAGTCTATTCTTATAAGTATATTTCTCATTTTAATGTTATCACCACTACTTTATATCGTCACTACTCTTTTATGATAAAAATGCACGATATAAGGAAATTAGTAAATGTTTACAGTAGCTTTCAATGTAAACAATTAGGTCACTATGGTTACGGCTGTTTATCCAGCGGTGCGTTAAAAGGAAAATTGTTCAGACAATAATAACATAATACAACGCAATAATACAACACAACTCGAGTCTTGCATTAACAGCATTAATGAGAAAATGCTGAATGCAGAAATGATGCATAGCGTATACATTAGCATTACGCATGCTAAAGAAGTCTAAAATGTTAACATTTTAGCTAGCCTTCATTTGTGTGAAATCAAATTCTAAAAAAGAAAATTCTATAAAATAAAATATAGAATTTGATCTTTTTCTGTGCATTTTAAATGGATACACTTTTATGGCCAAGCTTTTCAAATCTTGTGCAAAAATAATACACGTATGAAGTATATGTCTTATGTCGAGTGCTAGCGCGTTGCCTGCTTCCAAACTTCCTGGCAACCTCACGACCGGATCTCCTTGGAAGTGCCCCAATATCGAAATGTCAATAGCCAGTAAAGGAGCTCGCCCTTTCTGCATATCTTTACATAAATTTCTATCCCGCTTTTTTTTTTCTTTTCTTTTTAACAAGAAGCACGAGCCGTTTTGTTCGAATATAACTCCGGGCAGGACGATTTCGCCATCATCCACGTCTCCGTAGTGTTACTTCACGATTAATTTCCTCCGCTTGAATCGCGTCGGCCGGAATATCCATTCAAATCAGTTCATCGTGACATAACGGTACCGGAATGATCTCGTTTTCGTGGTCCGGAATGCATAATGATGTCTCCACGATGCTACGTTCTCGTTCTTCAGCCATGCCATGAAACCTCTTTAACATGCTCGGTGCTGGGGAATGATAAATGTCATCTACTGGCATCAGACAACAGCCAGCTCCATGATCCCAACCAGGCCTCTTGCTGTCGGGGTAAAGCTGTTTGGCCCCGACTCCGGGTCTGCAGAGGTCTCGGATGAGAGGTGTAGCTTTCCGATGACAAACACAGGCTGTCGTGGCATGACACGAGAGATCGCTGGTAAACAGGAGACCGCGCAGACAGCTGGAGGAGTTTGGACTTGTGCTTCACATGCTGGCCTTGTTGGACTCGGTGTTGGACTCAGGACTAAGTGCATTAGTGTTTTGTGATCGGAAAAACTGAGCAGGAATGTAAGGAGGGCTGCATAACTATGTTGTTATTTCCTCTGTCACTTTCTCTCGTTCTCCACCACTAACAGCGTCTTGACTACGGTTCTATACTCCGTGTTTAATATTGTGGCAAAACGAGCAAAATGAAATACAATGAAATATGTGGACTCCGGGTTTCAGTCTCTCTCTGTCAATAAGGCCACATTGACGAGTTTTTTTTTTTTTCCTCCCTCACTGAACTTTTTATTAGTAATGTAAGATAAAATAACACTTCATTCATCCCAAGAGAAAGTTAGTTCCTAAAATACGCATAAAATGAACGGTAATAAAATAAGATTCATATTGACAAGTCTAAAACATTAAAAAACCCATAAATTAAAAGGTAGTAAAAAGTATATATATATATATATATATATATATATATTTTTTTTTTTTTAAACGAAGTATAAAAGAAAAAAATATGTAATGAAAGGATAAAGGTTATGCAATATTGTGACAAGACGAATAATAAGTATAGTACATATAAGACAATATATATATATATAGATATATATATATATATATATATATATATGGGCAACTGCTATAAAAACTGTAAATATATATATATTATATATATATATATATATATATATCTACATATCTACCTCTCCTCTCTCTCTCTCTCTCTATAATATATATATTATATATATATATATATATGTAAATATAACATAAATTATGAATCACTACTGTTTTCCCACGCTCTTCATGTTCTTGGTGTTTTTGGATTGGCTCTTTTTAAAGCCCAAACTGCCACTGCACCTTACAAGGCTTCTGGCAATCAACCAAGAGATCGTTAATACACTCCGGTGAGGAAGGTCCGAAATACTGGATAAGAGCCGGTAGTAAAAGTTTTTACCACGGTAGATGCCTATTATGCCTATTTATGGTATCATGATAGATATTATATTATATTATATATAATATATATATATATATATATATATATTATATATATATATATCTATATATATACACGTCATACTTATTATAGGGTGCTATAATTCCTCTTTACAGGCTGATGTTAAGTTTGCAACCTTGTGAGCTAGAGACGCAAAGAACTTTTGTGCGTTGATGCGAATAACAGCATCTGCTAAATGCCATAAATGTAATATAGCGCTCACAGTGTAATAATTATTCATGCACAGGTGTGTTAGAGAACATAGAAATATAAATGTTGATTTGATACTCATCTATTCTCATCGGAAATGAAAAAAAAAACAAAAGTTGAACATAATCTCATGTTAATGTACAATTAGTTATTAAGATTAAGGCGGGGTTTAGAGGTGTAGTACGTATGAAAATAAACAAAACATCTCATTCAATGAATTTTGTATGCTTTAGATTTGTTTGTAATGGATCCGAAAATTGTTTTTTTTTTTTTTACTTCAAGTCATTATTATTGGTACAGCGCATTACGCAGACATTGCAGTAGGAATGAAAAAAGATGGTTTATGAGTCTAATTCCTAATGACTAATTTAATGTAATAATAAATAATTGTGGGGCACGGTGGTTTAGTGGTTAGCACGTTCGCCTCACACCGCCAGGGTCCGGGTTCGATTCCCGTCTCGGCCATGTGTGTGTGGAGTTTTGCATGTTCTCCCCCGTGCCTCAGGGGGTTTTTCTCCGGGTTCTCCGGTTTCCTCCCGGTCCAAAAACATGCACGGTAGGTTGATTGGCACCTTGGAAAATTGTCCCTAGTGTATGAATGTGTGTGTGTGTGCCCTGCGATGGGTTGGCATTCCATCCAGGGTGTATCCTGCCTAAATGCCCATAGACGCCTGAGATAGGCACAGGCTCCCCGTGACCCGAGTGAAGATCGGATATAGCGGTAGAAGATGAATGAATGAATGAATAAATAATTGTGCAAAATGTCCAGGAAAACACCTGAGCAGCTGTTTACTCATTTGTTTACTCATTTTGTACAATGTCAGCTATTATGAAATGTTCATTATAAAACCATGGTTCTGTGAGTGTGTGTGTGTGTGTGTGTTCACACAAAACCTATATTTTTCCATAGGGCTTAGGACCAGGTTATAGTCATAACACCGCTACTACCAGTGAGTCGTAAAGCTATTATTAATCACAATCTAATTGAATCCCAGCAAAACGCATAAAAACTGCTGTGGATTTATTTCACTTTATAAACAGATGTCTCTGGCGATGTGTGTAAAGCGATACGCAGCAGTCATCCGGGGACGGTCCCCGCTTGGGCCTGTTCTCTAAAAAAACGAAAACACATGTTGTCCCCAGTTTGACTGCCATCGTTGGCCTGAATTGAACGGACGTGTGCCCCGGATCGACTTTTTAAAATTTATTTATTGTATTTTTTCTTCTTCGATAAATTCCGCCTGTGATCATTTCCGAACTTTTTTACGAAAAAAAGAAAAAAAAAACGTATCATGACAGAAGTACGATTGTTTTGAAGGAAGTGGCTTCTGGAAGCACGGGGGGGGAATATTAAACACACACACACACACACACAAAAACATCTGTACTTGATACGGATCTGATTGGTATCTCTCCCGATCGTCCAATCGGAATCCCTAGCTTTCGATATGGCACGACCCAGAGAGAAAGAAAGAGAGAGAGAGAGAGAGAGAGAGAGACTGGGGGGAAAAAAAGGGATACGGATGCCTGCGGTATGCCAGTCACCGCCGATTATCCGTGGAGAGCGTCGAATTGTTTTTGTGTGCAAGGAACGTATGGGGCGACAGAGCGTCGAATCAAAGCTCTGCTCTGTTATTAGAACCAATCTGCCACTGAGGAACCAAAGCCCTACTGTGAGCTTAAAAGAAAGTTGTCCCATTTGATCATTTATTACACATTTTAAACGTTCTTTTTTTTCTCTTTTTTTTTTTTTTGGCTGAGGCCAATGCGGTCGGCATCCCTAATTGGACCGCTTTTCCTCCCATTAATGCATCCAGACTCGCGATTCTTCCCGAGGACCGCAAACGCTCGTTACGAAAGCGCCTGTCAACAGAGAACAGTTGTCCCCCCAGCCCCCCCACGCCCGTAACATCCGATCCGCCGCTTGCTTTTAACCAACAGCTGCCGTCCCCGGCTATACATCCGCCGTCGCCGGACGTCTACGACCCGGAGAGATTAGCGGCGCTCGTTTCGGCCGGCGATTCCCGAATTGTCCAGAACTGATGAGTCACGTGACGAAGACGCCGAGCCTTTATTAAACTCATCCAGACCGCTGCCTTCGATCCAAGTCAAGGAATTCCTTTATTTATAATGTCGCTTAACAGCTTTGGAAAAGACTAGCGCCTGTGTTTAATACGGCACCCGCGGCGTTATTTTTATTCCGGCGCGGGTCTGGACGCAAATGGGATCGGATATATATTTACAGGGCCGTAGTCATCCAAACGCTCATTCGTTTAGAAAAACAACCCCCCCCCCATTCCCCTACCATCGCCCCACACCACTTGTACGAATTCCCTCGCATCCAATCCAGGCCCCATAATTCAGCAGTGTTGTCTCTCACTTTGACGCACACCTAGTAAACATGTAAAACATTCCTGCGGGATTTCGATGAAATTTTAATAACTTGAGCCACGGCCGGTCAGGCCGCATATCGGTTACCGCTCCTTAACAGCTCTGGCACGGGGGCCGCTAACTCCGCCGTGAGGAACTCGAGGGGAAGGTCCTTGTCCAAAAACAACAGGCAGGAAAAAAGCTGTACGTTTTGGAAATGCGGTTTCCAGTTTCTGCCGGCGTGTTTTTCCAGCGGGCCGTGATGAAATCGCCGTCTCGAGCTGTTTTACCTGCATGTGTGTATGTGTGTGTGTGTGTGTGTGTGTGTGTGTGGTGTGTGTGTGTGTGTGTGTCAGGTGATAGCCGGGCTAATGACTCTGGAAGCCAAACAGAGAGGCTTTCTGACTAAGGTTTCACCACCACCACCACCTCCCCCCCACCTACTCCTGCCTTCTCTGTGCACTTTTAAAAGTGTTCCTCTGCCGGTAAAACGCGATCTTCTCATTAATAAAGGACACGCTTCGTTTCGCTTACTCAATCCTCACCCTCTAGGGGGAGCAGCGGCTGGACGGACGCCGTGTTTTTCTTTCCGTATGAACAGTTATGGGCCACTGTGAACACTTAGTGGCCTTTGTGGAGCACCACTGATTCACTGCTTATTTGTGTGTGTGTGTGTGTGTGTGTATGTGTGTGTGTGTGTATGTGTGTGTGTGTGTGTGTGTGTGTGGTGTGTGTGTGTGTGAGTGTATTTGTCGGTATGGATGTACTTGCCTATATGCAACCGTCAAGAAAACAAAAACAGTCAACGATATTCAAATCGTAATGATATTAAAGACAGACGTGTAATCATTGACTATATATATATATATTATATATATATATATATATATATATATAATTATATATATATATATAGGTAATACATTTCAGATAATAAAGTTCATGCAGAAAAATATAATATAATAATATACTTTGTTTATTAACCCTAACTGCACATTAATCGCATTTTCTAATTATAATTATATATTTATATATTACATAAATATCACTCAAAAATAAATGTAAAAAAATTAAATAAAATCATTGATTATTCAATATTTATTTTACTCTGGAAATTATTCCTTTAATATGAATTTCCTGTTAATTAATTAAATATATTTTATGTACTATATAACATATACTGTACGTTTTAGTTGATGTTTTTATTGTTAAATACGGTACGTGGCTCCTTTAAGAATTATGTTCCGGTTTCGGTTACTTTCCATAGAAACTGGTGATACGTTTAGGTTCCATGCGGTAATATACGCTAATATAGTGGATATAGTAAATGTGTTTTTGGTGAATAAAACACATCTCTATAACTATGATGTATAGAATGGCATGTCGGAACTCTGTACCAGAAGATCATAGGTTCCAACCCCACCACCACCAAGCTACCACTAGTGGGCCCTTGAGCAAGGCCCTTAACCTCTCACGACTCATAAGGGCATCTGCCAAATGCTGTAAATGTAATGTAAATTGCATGATGAGGGAGGGGGTGTAGCTCTAAGGTGCTGTGCTCAGAAGGTCGGGGGTTCGAGTCCCGGTATCGCCAAGCTGCGGTCCTTGAGCATAGCCCCATAACCCTCTGGGATCCAGGGGATCCAGATTCTAGTGTTAAGTCATGTGACACATGCGATGCCTCACTCTCACCTGGACGTCTCCTCCTCGTCCTCCTCCTCCTCCTCCTCTGGACGGCCCTTGGCTCCTCCCTTCGCCCGAGCTGTCACTGGAATATATGTTTCATTGGGCCGTAGAGAGCCAGTAAAAGCCTCGAGCCGTGGTGTTGTTGTAGCTGCACTAACAGGCCTCCCTCTGTAAGCAATCCCTCTCTCGAAAAACCCACTGTTTTTTTTCTGTGTGCCGTCTGTTGCTCTCCTGCTATTAAAAAGCCTAGTCGTTTCGGACACAACCAAATGGAAGGCACCGGATCGTAGAAGCAGCTCAGCGCTCGATTTTTTATTATTATTATTATTATTATTTTATTTTTTACGCATTAAATGGTTGTAGCTACAGGTCATACCGGTTGAAACCTGAGAATTAGGGGACGACCGTGAGCGCCACGTGTAACGACGGAATAATAAAGTATTACTGCGGTGTAATAAATCGAATAACGGCTACATATTGTTCGACACGCCGGTGGGAAACGACGCCGCCGCCGTGCGCCGGGAATAGAAACGGAAAGCCTGGTGCGAGCCACGCAGCATCTGTCCGGGATGATCATGGACTGGGCTCTCGGGTTCTGAGAACAGCTTTACTTTCCCCGCTTTATCTTCCTCATGGGTGGATCCTTGGGATGCTTAGTGTTCTTCTCACAACCAGTGTTTTCACCTCTCACCACTAGGCCTGGTCAACGCCAGATCCCTGCTGTTTCCAGATCAGTTTACCTCATGTTCCGACTTCCCATCCAGCTCAAGGCTAGGGTGTGCCGATGACGCTGTGAGCCCAAAACCCTGCTGCTTCCAGATCAGTTGTTTTTGTTTTCGTCCCCTTCTGAATGTATAGTCGTGCTTCTTTTTGCCACTTCTAATAAGTCACTGGTTAATAAATAGACTCTAATAACACTAATACATGCGTGGGGAGGAAGCGTGTCTTGCAGAACACATATGTGAGGAGAGAGAGAAAGATAGAGAGAAAGAAAGAGAGAAAGAGAGAGAGAGACTGATTCCCAGCCAAGCAAAATACAGGTTGATTTATTGCTACTCGAAAAATCATTTGATTGAGTTTGCACAAACATGGGTGTGGCACATGTGACAGAGAGAGGGGCACATGTGACACATGAGGTAAAGGAGAGTTAACGTGTGTGTGTGTGTGTGTGTGTGTGTGTACGTTTAGCATGTGAGGGAGACATATGTGCATGCCGTGGACGAGTGTATAACGTTGTGGTGTATATATTATCCACAGTAGCCGCACGTCTCGAACCCCTCTAAAGCACTCCTGACAGCTCCTTAATGCGCTGGCACCAGACTCCGCCATTTCCACACTCGCCTTATCGCGTCGCGTTCCAACTCTTGTCTAAGGTTTTTTTCCCGCCTTCCTCTCGCCATCGGCGCTTTCGCGTCTCTGTAACCCCCTCCTCTCCTCTCTCTCTCTTTCTTTCTTTCTTTCTTCTTTCCCTGACCGATCCCTGACAGCGCTGTAATGCTTCATGTGGGCAGGGAATGGTTTTGGGCAGCCAAAGGTAAGTGTTTGGGCTTCCACCGGGGCTTATCGCTCCGACCCGATCTTTTAAGGCCTCTTCATTACACACACTCCCTTTCTTTTTCCTTCGTTTATACTCTTCCCTGTTTCTAGCACCACCCTGATCTCTCTCTCTCTCTCCCCCCCTCCCTCTCTCTATCTAGTTCAAATGATGGTTTAGCTTAAAGCTACGGTGATTAAAGTGAACAAAAAGTTTATACATATACACACACACACACACACACACACACACACACACACACACACACACACACACACACACACTCACAGATTCCCCGGAGAAACATCTGGCCAGGGAAAGTGTGTGTAAATGCGCTACTAAAGTGTATATATTTAGGCCTGTTACAAGCTCCATTAAAATGTGAGTGAGTGTGAGGCCGTCGCACAACATTAAAAACACATTTTTATTTTCGTCCACTTCACATTTCCAATGCATTCCAAATGCATACCGTACAAACTGTTATTATGTACATATTTATATTAATATTACATAATACATAATATTAATATTACATAATAATATAAGATTACATAATAATAATAATACATAATAATGTTACATATTACATGTTATTTTATATATATATATATATATATATAATATATATATATATATATATATATATATAGTAAATATTTATGCTGATTCAATCGATTCAAATATTTAATCGCGATTAATCGGACGATTGACACAAGTTAACTTGTGATTAATTGCACATTAATCCCATGTTTTCAACCATAAATGAATACTTTCCATGTTTCTATACTGTAACTAACTAACTAAAACAGATGATGCTGTAATTATATACATTTTGCTCAAATTTATATTAATTACATTTAATAATCTCCCTTTAATAATGTTTTATAACATTTATTTACCTCTTGTAAAATCCATTTCTTGTTCATTTCAATGTTACTTTGTTTTAGTGGTGGTTTTAAGTGTAAAATATGGGACGTGGCTCCTTTAAGAATTCTGTTCCGGTTGCTTTTCCGTAGAAACTGGTGATGCGATTAGGTTATACAAAAGCGCGCCGCATTCCCAAAAAGAATCTTCCATAATAGGGAAAGATAAAATTACGTATGAAATTATGTACTACGGTAAAAGAAAATTCCGTAATAATAATTCTTTATTCATTTCTTCTTTTTTATTTTTTCATTCGCCAACACGACGCAGAGTGTTTATTAATTGTGTGTAAAATTTGCGTTAAAGTAAATTTGCGTTGATGTGTCAACTTTGACATCCGTGATACTTACCGTATACCTATCAAAACATGTATTACCGATATAATAAATAATTATATCATTCATTCATTCATTCATCTTCTACCGCTTTATCCTATCTTCCCTCGGGTCACGGGGAGTCTGTGCCTATCTCAGGCGTCTATGGGCATTCAGGCAGGATACACCCTGGATGGAATGCCAACCCATCGCAGAGCACACACACACACACACACACACACATTCACACACACATTCATACACTAGGGACAATTTTCAAATGTGCCAATCAACCTACCGTGCATGTTTTTGACCGGGACTGGGAGCGGGAGGGGGGAAACCGGAGAACCCGGAGAAAACGGAAGGGGGAGAAAAACCCCCTGAGGCACGTGGAGAACATGCAAACTCCACACACACATGGCAAAGACGGGAATCGAACCCGGGCCCTGGCGGTGTGAGGCGAACGTGCTAACCACTAAACCACCGTGCCCCATAATTATATCATATATTATATAAATAATAATAAATAATTTTTTTCACGCCATTTTTACCAGAATGAAGCTAATTATCACACTTTGCTGTATTCCCCCCCCCCCCTCCCCACCCATGGTTCTTACTAAATGCCTAAGAGGGAGGTTGGTATATCAACGGTTAACTTAAGTGTCTCTGGACCACAAGATCTCAGGTTCAAATCCCACCAATCCACCACTAGTAGTGCTCTTGAGCAAGGGCGTCTGGGAAAATAGCGTAAATATCTAAAGCTCACCGGTAAAACCTATTAACATCCGCAGTAATGCTTTCATTATGATGAACACATGAATATATGATATATTTCCTGTTCATTAGTGCATGACGAAGTAATAAAGCGTATACATTCTTATAGGAATAAATGAATAATGATGGTGATAATGAAGTAGTAGCATCTTGTTACATAATGATGTATGTGTAGGCTGTGATTCTACAATTATACTGTAATACAGGATTTATTATAAATACTAATGAAGTGTGTGTACAAAGTTGTTGTTGTTGTTGTTTTTTCCCCCCAGTTTGCCCACTCTGACCTGGATTTTCCCCCACCATTGTGTTAAACAGGATCGGGACGGTTCGGAAATAACGCAGCCCCTAACAATTACGGCATGACAATTAAGTCACTGAGATGATGATTTTTATTTTTATTTTTGTATTATTATTTTTTACACCATTTTGGTAAACATGAAGCGCTTGACATTATCTGTACGATAGATAATATATGTTTATTATATATATATATATATATATATATATATATGTGGTGTGTGTGTGTGGGTGGGGTGATCGGTGTGTTTAGGAATAAACAGGAATTTCGGTACGGTTCGGAAAAAATAATAATATGGAATTATATAATTATATATATATATATATATATATATATATATTATATATATATATATATATATTATATATATATATACGGAAGTTTCTTTTGTCAACGCAATGCGCTTCCCTATAACCTAAACGTATCACCAGTTTATATGGAAACGCAACCCGGAACAGAATTCTTAAAGGAGCCACGTCCCATATTTAAATATACATATAATATATATATATATATATATATATATTATATATATATATATATACATATATATATATTATATATTATAATATAATATATATATGTGTTATATATATATATAATATATATATATATATATATATATATATACAGATATATTTGTGTTTAAACAGGATCGGTACGGTTCGGAAATAACGCAGCCCCTAACAATTAGGCCATGACAATTAAGTCACTGAGATGATGTTTTTTTTTTTTTTTTACACATTCTGTTTATGTTAAACATGAAGCGCTTGACATTTATCTGTACGATTTAAGGTTATTCCCCCCCCTTCGCCGCCATGATTGACTAAATTGGAGTTTGAATATTAACCCTGTCCTTATTTTTAACCCTAGCCTTCATTTCCATCTGCTTTCATCTGCTTTCATCACACATCTCGCTGTGAGAAGATGTCGCTTAAGGCATCGCACGACTTTTTTTTTTTTTTTTTCCTTCCCCCCGATGTTATATCCTCACGGCTTTAAATGAACTTGCTCAGCCCGATCCAGTCCATCAGCACTATTATGTATAATTCCATACTTTTTTTTTTTTTTAACAAGCGGCGCTGACAAAAAAAAATATGCATATGCGTTTCCCTTTTCCCTCTTTAATGTCCGTGAATAAATGTCTACTTTTCTACTCCTTTCTACATCACATAAATAGTGTCAGAGCTGTCAGTCAACTGTCTAAACCCCTAATGATCTCTTATTACTGAAGTGCAAAGGACCAGTACAGATGTAGGATGTGAAGAATAACAATCCGATCCCTGTAGAGGAACTTTGCATGAAAGAGTTCTTAGTGAAACATTATTAGAAATATATTTCTCCACGGCAGTGTATATATATATATATATATAATATATATATATATATATCTATATATATATATATATATATATATATATATATTCAATGCAGATTTAATGCTTGCTTAATGTAGCTTTTAAAGAATGAGTCTGCGGCGGGCTTTGCGGCGGGCTTTATAAAGTGTCCAACTTTGTGTCCAAGGACATTCTTCATTGGCGTGAAAATCGAAAAAAAAAAAAAAAAAAGAAAAAAATATATTGGATTTTTTTCGACTCTCCATACTTTTCTTTTTATTACTAACTAAAAAAAAGTTCTGAACAATCTTTTTTTTTTTCTAAAAAACATACCCGAGAGAGACCGAGACAGAGAGAGAATTGTGTTGTTTTCCTTTTTATCTGTACTGGAAGAGACTGAGACTCTTTGTAGACACATTTAATATGTGTGTTATTTTTACTCATTGTCGTACGTACTGTGCGGTGGTTAATAATGGCTTCCATAAATCACACTGCTGTACACTCGAATTTGGGGTTCGTGTTAGAGAGCGTTCGGTATTTTTTCTCTTTTCGCATTTGGGGTATTAGTGTTAGGCGTTCCGGATTTTGTCTCTTTCACACACTTAGGCTAACACACACACCCACACACACACACACACACACATAGATATATATATATATATATATATATATATATATACTATATATATATATATACATATATAAAAAGCACATAGCATGAGAGAGAAAAAAAACACACATCAAATGTATTTTTGAACCCAATAGGTTGAACAACAGAAGCAAACAGCAAAAGCCGTTCTGTACAAGCAATACATGATTTAAAGGGACATAAAGACAGATGTGCAGTAAGAGACATAAATTCTAACATGATGCTTGACATCTATATCTAAACACCTTGAAACTATATCTGACATTCTACTTGACATTACACTCTGGAGCTGCATTTAGAGTATTTCTTCCAAGAGGATATTTAAATGTATTAGGAATGTATGAAACTGCCTTGTATATATTGCCTGGTTCAATACGGTTATTAGTGTGGTCACGTATATATTAGTTGTGGTGAATTCATATATATATGGGCGGGATATGAATGCAGTATATATATATATTTATGAATATATTTGTGAATGCAGTGCGCTTCCCCCTATAACCTAAAACCTATCACCAGTTTATATGGAAACGCACCCGGAACAGAATTCTTAAAGGAGCCACGTCCCATTTAGTTAATATATTATATATAGTATATATAAATATATATATATATATATATATATATATATATATATATATATATATATATATATATATATATATAATATGTATATCAATAAAACAAATGTATTAAAGGGAGAGATGTTGATAGAAATGTATATAATTTTAACATCTGTAGTATTAGAAACATATAGAAACATAATATTAGATATATTAGTACATTGAAAAACATGTGATTAATGTATGATTAATCACGAGTTAAACTCATGGGCAATGGTGCTATTAATCATGATTAAAAATATTTTACTAATATATATATATATATATATATATATATATATATATATAATATATATATATATATATATATATCATATATATATATTTACTTTAGTAAAGTCATGTATATAGGGTGAGGAGCCCTCATTGCACTCATCTTTTCTTCATGGAACTTGCATTGTGTAGGGAGGGGAAAAGAAGGAGAAAATGTCCGTGTGCATTAAAAATACATGAGCTATTCTCGTCTGCAAAGTGATTTAGTTATTATAGAAGAACAGCTTGCTTTGGGACAAAATGGTTAGGCGTGACTGCAATCAAAGGTAATTGATGAATAATAAAGAATTATTACACTGTAATGTTATTAATGGCTCTTAGAAGAGTTCAAAAAAGGAAAGCCAAAAGCCCGAACAATGCAAACACGATGAAAGGGTAATTTTACTTCCCACACAGACGTAACAGCGTGTCGATAAAAGTCTATACTAGCTTACTTTAAATTCTCTCTGTCACTAAAAGCCTGGATTTGTTTCCTATAATTGAACCTGTTTCACGTTTGGTATTTAGCATTACCTCGTGTTTCTTCTGCACGATGACTGGCAGCACCAAGGGCCCATTTTTATAACCCCCAACCTCGAAATATCCTTTCTTCATCATCCCTTCCTTTGAGTCTTGTGTTGAAAATGAGTGAAAATCAGCATTAATTAAAGCCTCAAGCCACCAAACATTAATTCACGGCGGGGGGAAGAAAAAAAAAAAACGTCAACGACGCCGACGACGAGCAGAAAGAGAGGATTGGGAAAAGGAAAGAAAACAAATCTGTGTTTACTGTGCACGCTTTTCATTTCTCTAACCAATGCCACAGAAACAAATGTTGCTTAGGCATATGCGTTTGAGCGCTCCTATTTATTTTGTCATTTCAAATGCTTCAAAGATGTTAGCGAAATGGGAGAGAGATGATAATGGTCTCCAGCTTGCTGCTTTATTTAATTTGTAGCTCCGCATGCAGCCATTGAGTTTAAAATTATACACGCGCCGTAAACCCCCGGAGCCGAAAAGCAGGCGGTTTGGGAGGGCGGGGGGGGTTTGGGGGGGGGGGGGTTTATGGGGGGGGGTTTAAGGGTTTGGGGTGTGGGTGGATAGACGAGTGAGGCCTCTTCCATCTGGCTCTGCTTTACTGGCCCAAACACAGCAACTCTTATCGCTCTGAATGTATGTTTGTGTATGATGGACAAGGAATGTTCTGCTAGAAAGGCCAAGAAAATACCGAATGTGATTTGCATGAACGAATGAAACGAATGGAGTTGGAGGTTTTTAACGCTTTAATCCCTCGTGTTCCTGCAGGTGTCTGCATGCGAACCTTGCGATGACGGTTAGGATTATTATCCTGGCATTAAACAATCACTCAAACACGCAACTTCAGGTGAGACTTAAGCGTCCGACCAGAAGTGCATTTGCAATAATTAGTGTAAATAGTCAATATATAGCAATTAAATAATTTGCATATATGCAATATAAGGAAATCTATGGTCAATTGTATATATAAACAGTAAACAAATGTGGAGGTAATACAGTGAGAGTGAATGAGCAGTGATAAGGATATGCAGTATGTAGAATATATGATCATTTGCATATATAATATATATAGGGGGAGGTAATATAGTGAGGAAGTGAGAAATGATAAATATATACATGATGATATATACATGTATATATATATATATATATATATATATATATATATATATATATATATATATATATGTTATTATACTCCATATGTGTGTGGAGTTTGCATGTTCTCCCCGTGCCTCAGGGGGTTTCTTTCCCCGGGTTCTCCGGTTTCCTCCCCTGGTCCAAAAACATGCACGGTAGGTTGATTTGGCACCTTGGAAAAATTGTCCCTAGTGTGTGAGTGTGTGTGTGTGTGTGTGTGTGTGTGTGTGTGTGTGTGTGTGTGTGTGTGTGTGTGTGTGTGTGGTGTGGTGTGTGTGTTGTGCGACCGGTTGGCATTCCATCCAGGGTGTATCCTGCCTTAATGCCCATAGACGCCTGAGATAAACGGCACAGGACTCCCCATGACCCGAGGGAAGATAAGAAGATAAAGCGGTATAGAAAGTAGAAGATGAATATGAATGATGAATGTTATATATCATATATATATATATATATATATATATATATATATATATATATATATATATATATATATATATATATATATATATATATATACTATATCACTGTAACCATGATAAGTGATAGGATTGTTTTTGCATAAATAAATACACATAATCCATGTTAATATGTTGTATTTTTCATCACGAGTGCATATTCAGTGTTACCTGTTTACGACATACTTTTTTCCAGGTGACCTATGCATCTCCCACTTGCACAGACTCTGGAATGACGCTCTCAGTCTCAGCCACCTGCAAAACAAAGAAAAAAGACGCCACGAGTGCCAGATTTTCAGATTTCACAAGCTTGCTTTGGGACAGACTTGTGGAAACGTGAGTATTACTGAATTTCACCAAGGAATCGTCCGTCGCTTTACTCTGCCAAATATTCTTTCCTCCAAAAGAGCCACAGAGGGAAAATTCAAGCAGCCCATTGTTTTACTGCATATGTTTTTTTTTTTTTTTTTAAATCCTTCCTTTACTTTCTTGTGTAGTAATTTAGATTAGATTTTACTTTATTGTCACTGCACATGTGTAAATACAGTAAGCATCGAACCAGAAGTGCATTTCACAGTGCAATGATTAGTATAAATTGTCAGTATATAATAATAAAATAATTTGCATATATGCAATATAAGGATATATTTAGTATATAATATATATATATAATATATATATATATATATATATATATATATATATATATATATATATATATATATATATATATATATATATATATATACGAGGGGAGGGAAGTCAAAAAGCAAAGGGACATCTGAGAAAAAGATTCTAATGATAGAATGTGAAAAATATAATAGATATTATTTATAATGGATATATTAATAGATTCATCATTCATTTAATTAATCTTAAATAATTTTATCCGATGGCTATAGTCGGGTCACGGGGAGCCTGCCTTCTCAGGTCACTGTGTGGGGAGCCTGTGCCTTCTCTCAGTGCGTCATGGGGTTTTTCCGCAAGATACTCCGGTTTTCCACCCGGATGCCACACACAACATGCACGGGTACACAGGTTCATTACACCTTGGACACAATTTTCCCAAGGTCCCAATCAATATGTTTGTGATGTGTGCCGTGTGTGTGTGTGTGTGCCCTGCGATGGGTTGGCATTCCTGATCCAGGGTGTATCCTGCCTTAATGCCCACACAGATGGCCTGAGATAGGCACAGACTCCCACGTGACCGTGGGAAGAATCGGTTTTTGGACCGGGGGGAAACCGGAAGACCCTGGTAGAAACCCCCTGAGGTAGATTTAGAACATGCAAATCCACACACATGAGACGGGAATCGAATATGCTAGAAATGTGACAAAGCCATATATATATATAGATATATATATTAATAATTATTAATTAGAATCATATTAGAATAAATGCCCCTTTGAACTGAAAACTGTGTCCCTTTACTTTTTGGCTTCCCCTCGTATAAACAATAAAAAAAATAGGGAGGAGGTAATACAGTGAGAGTAAATGAAAAGTGAAAAGTATATGCAATGTGTAAAAATATATGCTAATTTGCATATGTAAACATTGTAACAGTATGTAGGGGCAAAAATAAATGAGCAATAAATGAGCAATGATGAATATATACACAGTAAATAGATTATATTTATTATATTATATTATTATATGTATATATATATATATATCATATATATATATATATATATATATATATATATATATATATATAATATATATATATATTACATATACAAACAGATTCCCAAATCCGTATTACGGAAGTTTCTTTGTGAATTTTGCTTTTGCGAACATACTTCCGTATAACCTAAACGTATTACCCGTTTATATGGAAAAGCAAACCGGAACAGAACCGAACAGAATTCTTAAAGGAGCCACGTCCCATATTTTACACTTAAATAATTAACTCAATAAGGGAGAGATTTATATCTGTAATTTATAATTGTAACATCTGTATTTTAAAATCTTTAGAAACATGAAACATTTACGGTACATTGAAAAGTGGTACATTGAAAACGTGTGATTAATGTGCAAATTTACTATCTACTATCTCTATATCATTATATTATATATATATATATATATATATATATATATATATATAGATATATAGATATATATAGATAGATAGATAGATAGATATAGATAGATATATATACAGTATACAGAGAGGTAATACAGAGAGTGAGCACAAAATAAATAAATAATTAAATACAAAAAATACAAATAAATATTGTAACCATGATAAGTGATTATTTGCATATATAAACAATACACGTATGTAAACGGTACACAGAAGGATTACATACAAGAAGAAGTTATATACACGGCTAGTGTGTCATCAGTGTGTGTGTGTGTGTTGTGTGTGTGTGTGTGTGTGTGATCAGAGTAATTTAACAGTAAATATGAAACATAAAACAATCCATCTGAAACGTTACTCCTTAATTCCTGTAGATAGAAATGTTTAAAAGGATACGTTATTAGTTTCACTGCTATTTCTGTGCTAGCTTGTATTCACCATTCCGAAACACTGCAAAAGAGTTCATAACTGGGTTATAATGCTTTTCCAGCAAAGACGATACATTACAAACAGAATGTCCTGTTGCTCTTAACAACTAGACTTTTAATATCAAATATATGAAAAGAAATGAAAATAAGCCTCGTCCCTACACAACTTGTTTACACTGAAATGCTGAAGGTCATGTTAATTATAGTCTTTCTTATGCAAGTCTTCCAGGGAAAGATTTTCCCCGTATGTGGGTAAAGACCAACAACTGTTTTAAGGGTGTTTTATTTTATCTCCGTTTCACGGACAAAAAAAAAATTAAGTATTTCTTCTGGAAAACAATAAAGATTCCATATAATGCTTGTATTATTTATCGAATCGAATATTAAGACACAGCGTATTTAACGTATTACTTTAGTAACACTCGCAGCAAATCAATTTTGTTTAAGTACATGTTTTTATTATAATATTTATAAATGATTTTATTGTTTTTTTTATCCGCAATGACCAAAAATAGGTAAAGATTTGTGTCTTTTTTATTCAAAGGCGTCTCTCTTGAAGCCTGTGTGTAGAACAAACGAGTGTTTTGCCTTATAACCTCCCTTATAATGCTCCTGGTACGAGTCGAAGGAAGTGCGGAACACATAATTTCTCCTTGTTGTTGGAAAAAGAAAAGCATGCACCGATTATATGTTGCATGTCCTCAAATTCGAGTTCAAACCTAAACTTCATCAACAAGCCAGAAGAGAGCGAGAGCGAATGCTCGCAACCATGCCGTGACCGTGCCGAGGCCTCGCCTCATGGGTGGCACAGGGAAAAGGCCACGGCTCCGCAATCGCTGCCCTACCTCTGACCTCAAATATTTTGATGAGGCAAAACAGTAATATGATTATGTAGCTATTTATTCTGTGCCATGGAGACAAATTGGACGCTGGGCAAAAGTAAGCCTATCCCAGGAACACTATGTCGATGTGGGTTTTGCTCCTGGTTATTTGGTTTCATCCCACATCCTAAAAAAAACAGGTGGACTTGTTGGACCCTAGGTGTAAAAGATGTGAGTGGTTTGCCCTAATGAACGATTGATGCTTTTGCCCTCCCCGATAAAAAAAAAACATGTTTATTTTATATATAAAATAGGGAACCTAGGGTCCGGGTTCGATTCCCGTCTCGGCCATGTGTGTGTGGAGTTTGTGCATGTTCTCTCCGTGCCTCAGGTGGGTTTTTCTCCGGGTTCTCCGGTTTCCTCCCCCGGTCCAAACACATGCACGGTAGGTTGATTGGCACCTAGTGTGTGTGTGTGTGTCCTGCGATGGGTTGGCATTCCATCCATGGTGTATCCTGCCTTAATGCCCATAGACGCCTGAGATAGGCACAGACTCCCCGTGACCCGAGGGAAGATCGGATAAAGCGGTAGAAGATGAATGAATGAATGAATGAATGAATGATTCCCTGGGAATCACCAAGCTCCCACTCTCGGCTCCTTGTGCAAAGCCCTTAACCTTCTGTGCTCCAGGGGGTGCTGTATCAAAGCTACCCTTGCACTCTGTCCCCAGCTTCCAAACAAGGGATATGCAAAAATGTGACAAATAAAGGCTACTCTCTTCTTCTTCTTCTATTCAAAATACTCGCTCATGTCAACGTCGCGGTGTTTCATACCATCCTGATCAATTTTATCTGCTCGCTACACTTTGATAGTCCTGCATTCATTCATTCATTCATTCGTCTTCTACCGCTATATCCGATCTTCCCTCGGGTCACGGGGAGTCTGTGCCTATCTCAGGCGTCTATGGGCATTAAGGCAGGATACACCCTGGATGGAATCCCAACCCATCGCAGGGACACACACACACACACACACACACACATTCATACACTAGGGACAATTTTCCAAGGTGCCAATCAACCTACCGTGCATGTTTTTGGACCGGGGAGGAAACCGGAGAACCCGGAGAAAAAACCCCTGGCGGTGTGAGGCGAACGTGCTAACCACTAAGCCATTGTGCCCCCGATAGTCCTGCATGGACATCCTAAATATTTTCTTTTCCCAGGAACGTTACATTTTTGGGTATAATATCACCTGGTTCTGATTCGTGCTCAGGTTGTGACTCTGCAATCATTATAATAAAGCGCTTTTCTAGACACTTAAAGCACTTAACATTATGAGAGGGGGCGGGATCAACTCATCCACCACCAGAGTACAGGATCCACCCGGGTTATGAGACTTCGGCCCGTAGTGCTCCAGGGCTCTTTTTACAAGGACATCCTGGGAGTCAGGACCTCGGCTTTAACATCTCAACGTGCTTTTTTTTTTTTTTTTTACCAGCGTCCATATCGGGTGCCAGGACCCACACGGGTAAGCTGCCCCCTGCTGGACACACTGGGCAACCAAGTTTTAACCCCCCAAGGAGGTTATCCATCCAGGTACTAACTGCGGCTCAAGCCCTGCTTTAGCTTCAGCGGGGCATCCGGTCCAGTAATCCAGTCTCAGGACAACACGCTTTTGAACGCTTCAGTTTCTTTTTTTTTTCCAGCCCCCGCTCTATTTCTGGATTGTTCATTACGGCTCTAAATCAACATCCGGATTTCTGTAAAGCTCCTTCGTGACAGGTTATATTGTTAAAAGTGCTATAAAAAAATGCTCTTGCACTTGTGAAATGCTTTCCCAACACAGGCGTGTGATAACCCAGCTGTCGTCTCGGACATATTTAGAGAGACGCAAATGTTAAGCCTGTATGTGTGTGTGTGTGTGTGTGTATGTGTGTGTATGTGTGTGTTTGAGATCAAGGGGCATTTTTAGACGATGAAGATGATGATGATGATGGATCAAGTGATGGATCTGAGCCAGTCTATCCTGTAACCTCTCCATCCTGACGCTACTTCCTGTAATGATTATTATTATTATTATTATTAGGGGCACGGTGGCTTAGTGGTTAGCACATTCGCCTCACACCGCCAGGGTCCGGGTTCGATTCCCATCTCCGCCATGTGTGTGTGGAGTTTGTATGTTCTCCCCGTGTCTCAGGTGGGTTTTTCTCCGGGTTCTCCGGTTTCCTCCCGGTCCAAAAACATGCACGGTAGGTTGATTGACACCTTGGTGTATGAATTGTCCCAAGTGTATGAATGTGTGTGTGAATGTGAGTGTGTGTGTCCTGTGACGGGTTGGCATTCCATCCAGGGTGTATCCTGCCTTAATGCCCATAGACGCCTGAGATAGGCACAGACTCCCTGTGACCCGAGGGAAGATCGGTAGAAGATGAATGAATGAATGAATTATTATTATTATTATTTGTAGTGTTGTAAACTGTCCTCCTGCAGTATGTGTGTGCATATGTGTGAGTGTATACATCGGGGTATGTGGCCAGCTGCATAACAGCTGTCAGCTTACAGAATAATGGGAAGGATTGCAGAATAACCATTAAGGACGAAGAGCATTCACACAGCACTAGAACTATCACATGAAGTCGACTTTAGCTGCTATTTTGTATCGTATAATCCTTAAATACTATAATATCCAAGTGAGCCTAAAAAGAACTTAGGCACTTAGTGTGTGTGTGTGTGTGTGTGTGTGTGTGTGTTGTTTGGCGATTAGAGCAGCGTAATGCATCTCGGTGTTTTCGATATTTCGCCACTAATCCGGCGAGCGGTCCGAGAAGCGGTCCGCATTTACAGCTCACTAAGTTAAAGCAGAAGCGCAACAAGGCGGCGATGCCAAAGCCACGGCGGCTCTGCATGTGTTTGTAATCGCTTTCTTCTATGTTTATGTCTCCATTCACAGGCTTTGTTTAGGTTTGTGTAACTCATATCACGATGGCAAACTGAGAAATTGCAAACTTCTGTGATGGCCACCAGATGAACCCGGAGACTTGTTTGAGTGGTGTCGGGTGGAGAGTTGGGAGTAAGTGTGTGTGTATTTTTATTTTTTGTTTTATTTTTGTTTGATTTTTTTCCCACCACTTTTCAGCCCATAAAGTCTCATCTTATTGTCTGTAAATAGGTTATAAATTCATTCATTCATTCATCTTCTACCGCTTTATCCGATCTTCCCTCGGGTCACGGGAGAGTCTGTGTCTATCTCAGGCGTCTATGGGCATTAAGGCAGGATACACCCTGGATGGAATGCCAACCCGTCGCAGGACACACACACACACACACACACACACACATTCATACACTAGGGACAATTTTCCAAGGTGCTAATCAACCTACCGTGCATGTTTTTTGGACCGGGGGGAAACCGGAGAACCTGGAGAAAAACCCCCTGAGGCACAGGGAGAACATGCACAAACTCCACACACACACATGGCCGAGACGGGAATCAAACCCAGGCCCTGGAGGTGTGAGGTGAACGTGCTAACCACTAATCCACCGTGCCCCATAGTAGGTCATAAATATTAGGGATAAATTAGTGCCGTGTCTGTGGACCATCCTTAATTAGTATTAAGTACTTCAAATTCGAATTTTATTTGTCAACAAGGACGAAAATGAATATAAATGTCGAAAATAAATCATGTAAATGGGTGGAAAAGAAATAGGAATGAGGTCATAATAAGGGTGGGATTTAAAAATGTAGAAATAGTTATTACACATATATAACGGATGAGTTTGTTCGGAAGTGTGTGCAATGTGCAATAGATGTAACTTAAAGGGAACGTTGTTTGTGCAGATGTTTGTCCAGTGTGAAAGTGTTAAAGCGCGTTTCCGTTACAAATTTGCGTACAATTTTTGCGGTATAACGACAAAATCTGTTGCGAAATGACGCCGTTTCCATATCATGTGACTAAAACACTGGCAATGTCACTCTAATAAAATGGGCAGGCTTACTTATATCGCAGCCAATCGCACGTATATCATGTGACCTGGAGATTTCCGTTACAGTTTTGCGAATCATTCCTTCTTAAAAAAAACAACGTTAGAATAACCTTTATTGGTCACGTATACATTACAGCACAGTGAAATTCTTTCTTCCCATATCCCAGCTTGTTGTTGGTTGTTGGGGTCAATGCGCAGGGTCAGAGCCATGATACGGCGCCCCCTGGAGCACAGAGGGTTAAGGGTCTTGCTCAGGGACCCGAGGGCGGCAGCTTGGCCATACTGGGGCTCGAATTGGGATCTCCCGATCAGCATCCCAGCGCCTTAGACCACTGAGCTACACCCCCTCCCTCCCTAATATATCCCACAATATAGTTTTTTGAAGGGTAACAGAAACGCTCCTATTGTCCAGTAGTTAATATTATCCAATAAGGGACAACTTTAATGAATCTGATATTATTAATATATAGTTTCATGCGGAAAAAACAGGCATTAAAAGGCCTTTTCGCAAAATGACAAGGAGGGCACGGTGGCGTAGTGGTTAGCATGTTCGTCTCACACCGCCAGGGTTCGGGTTCGAATCCCGTCTCCACCATGTGTGTGTGGAGTTTGCATGTTCTCCCCGTGCCTCAGGGGGTTTTTCTCCGGGTTCTCCGGTTTCCTCCCCAGTCCAAAAAGCATGCACTGTAGGTTGATTGGCACCTTGAAAAAATTGTCCCTAGTGTATGAACGTGTGTGTATGTGTGTGAATGTGTGTGTGTGTGTCCTGTGATGGGTTGGCATTCCATCCAGGGTGTATCCTGCCTTAATGCCCATAGACGCCTGAGATGGGCACAGACTCCCCGTGAGCCGAGGGAAGATCGGATAAAGCCGTAGAAGACGAATGAATGAAAGAATGAAAGAATGTGACCAGGAAGTCATCGGAAAAATCTCACAGAAGTGTTTGTGAAAGGAAAGAAGGCGTGTAGAGAGCAGAGCAGGCCGTGGTTTTTCTGCTGCTGGGGGGGAGATGGATGACAGCTCCATGCCCTTCAGCCTATTAATTGTCATCTCAGCTGTTGTTTTAACTCCGTCTGCTCCATCGTTCTCTCCTCCTTTCTTGCCTTATCGTTTTACGGGAAAAAAAAGAGGGCTCATCTGTGTGTGTAAAAGAGCCCGGCGACCTTCAGCCCCGCACCGGAGGTCGGAGATCAGCTCTCGTATAGATTTCATCTGCAAACGGTGTGATTTCAGAGAAGCGTCTGTATATAAAAGGGGAAAAAAAAGAAAAAGAAAAAGGGATGCTTATTCCCTTGGGATTTCGAACCATGCCATATGTCCTATTAACACTAATTATTTTGCAATCTCCTGCTTGTCTACCTGTGAAATGACGTTGGACATGCCTGTGTTCATGGTCACGAAGCTTATGGAGGTGCCAATCAAGGTGCGAATAACATCATTTCCTTCCTGACTTTCAGCATTGTCTATATATATATATATATATATATATATATATATATATAGTCCCTGACAAAAGTCTTGTCGCTTGTGTACAAATTGACCTGAAGTGCCGCTGAAATATATTTCTAATCAAGATTTTTTTTACAAGAAATGGCTCATTTTAATCCCAACAGCTTTTGTAATAATGTTTCAGTGCAAAACGAAACTGTCAAAAAGTATTCTAATATTCACAGCTTGGTAAAGCCCATTGAGTCCATTTTTGCAAAGACATAAGTGTTGTCGCCTTGTCATATGAGCTTCACCTGTGACTAATAATGGATCAATGAGGTCTCAGGTGTGTATAAAAAGAACCCCAGTACACTAGACCTTCACCTCAACTGCAACTAGACCTCTGCAAACATGCCTAAGATTCACCCTGAGACTAAAGTGTTGATTATCAAGAGGCTGAAGACCAGATCCACTGCTGATGTGGCAGACACCTTCAATGTGTCTCAGCGTCAAGTACAGAGGATAAAAAAAAGATTTGAAGAGACTGGAGACGTTTTTGACAAGCCCAGGTCAGGCAGACCCCGCAAGACAACTGCTCGAGAGGACCGTTTGTTGGCTCGAAAATCCAAGGCCAGCCCATTTTCCACTGCAGCAGAGCTCCACGAGACCTGGTCACCTGAAGTCCCCGTGTCAACCAGAACAGTTTGTCGGATTCTATCTCGAAATGGCCTCCATGGTCGAATCAGTGCCCAGAAGCCAGCACTAAACAAAAGACGATTGAAAAACCGTGTGGCATTTGCCAAGGCCCACAGCCTGCTAAAAGGATGGACGCTGGAAAAGTGGCAGAAGGTGGATTTTTCAGATGAATCTTCTGTTGAATTACACCACAGTCGCCGCAAATATTGCAGGAGACCTACTGGAGCCCGCATGGATCCGAGATTCACCCAGAAAACAGTGAAGTTTGGTGGCGGAAAAATCATGGTCTGGGGTTACATCCA
>JACRUU010000010.1:8598357-8610857 GCA_030449085.1 Kryptopterus vitreolus | reverse complement strand
TGCACGGTAGGTTGATTGGCACCTTGGAAAATTGTCCCTAGTGTATGAATGTGTGTGAATAATGTGAGTGTGTGTGCCCTGCGATGGGTTGGCATTCCATCCAGGGTGTATCCTGCCTTAATGCCCATAGACGCCTGAGATAGGCACAGGCTCCCCGTGACCCGAGGAAAGATCAGATAAAGCGGTAGAAGATGAATAATTAATAATGAATATGAATAATAATAATAATAATAATAATAATAATAATAATAAAGGCAAATATGTTATTTTAGATGAGTGTATCAAACTGCCCCTTGTATAATTCAGTACCGAAAATAAAAAGTATCCAATAATTGAATTGGAACAATTAAGGGTGCTTTAGGTGTTTTTATTTATTCCTCTTGGGAAGCCATAATTGGTTTATTTGGATAAAAGAAAAACCCATAAGAGAGCCTTTTTTTTCCATCCAAAGGTTTTCTATCCCTTTTATTTAGACCCTTGGCAAATAAGGTGTGTTGTTGTGTATGTTTATGCAGAATTGTACATTGTTCTGTCAAAGTAAAAAGAAAACAATTCATTTAAATGTATTTTCTCTGAGAAATCGGGCTTTTAATTATATTTTATTATTCATGTTATTTCTGACAGGAAAGCTGCGCGATACGTCCTATAAATTGTATCGGCGATATTTTTCAAACTATACGACTGACGAAACCACGCCCCTGTTGGAAAACGAGCTCTTCCGATTGGCTACGGAAGATTTCAAAATCGTTAAGGAGTAGCAGTAGGGCGGTTGGTTAAGGAAGCGGAAGATGGCTGGTTCAAATCGCACCAAGCTGCCACTAGTGGGCGCTTGAGCGAGGCCCTTAACCCTTCGATTGCGTCGTTGTAAGTCGTCTCCCTGCATAAGGGCGTCTGGCAAATGTACCCAATGTTTAGCAACATCGACCTTAAACGAATCGAACGAATCGATCATAGCGATTAATCGGCCCGCCTTTATTCCTGCATTAAAAGCAGCCCAAAGAGGAACAGAAGAGTTCAACCTTCATATGAGTGTCGTGATGACAGGAAATATATTCATAATGCTTGTTCTATAGACTCAAGTAACAGTCACGCAGGCTGCTGCAGTATATCACCCATGTCCATTTCTTCTGTACGTCCCATTCCTCATCCTGCGCTACAGCCGACATCGTGACGGATACCGCCGTTTACCTCCCGAGCCCCAGCAGCCAAAGCTAATGTACTCGAGATCGACATCGAAGCGCAGCGCAGCGCCAGCCTCCGCCAATAAACTTTTTGGCCTCCCATTACATTAGCATTATTTAAAAGGAGAAGAGAGTCTTTAATAAACTCTATTAATCTCGGCGAACGAGGGAGTTCATCGCGTGTGCACCCGCCCCTCCTTCCCCCTTCCCTGTCCGACCCCACCACCCCACCCCTTTTCCCCCCCCGCCTACGTCCTCTCCCCAATCAATCAACACGGGCCTTGTTAATGTATCCATGGCGAAAAAAAAAGGGAAAAAAAAGAAAAGGCAAAGGCAGGATTTTGACAGAGTTCCAAGGAAAGAAGAAATTTATGAAGTCTCCACGTCGGGTGCAGCCGAGCCAGCGAACCTTTCACCACTCGCACAATCAATAAAGAGCCCCGGAATATATGATCCATAATTATATGAGCAAAAAAATTGAACAATATATCTGATGTCGCGACAAGGGAGCGAATGGGACGAGAAGGGAGAGGCGAGAGAGCAGCCGGCTTTCAATCGCCGGAGCGTGGAATGCAATTCCCAATTTGGGAATGCTTGCCATCGCTTGGAAGTTCGGGGACCGCGGAGAATTTATTTATTTATTTATTTATTTATTTCTTCTTGGCATCACAAAACCAAAGAAAAAGAAAAAAATCCCTTAACCTTAACGATCAATCATTCGTTCATCTTCTACCGCTTCTACCAGGGGGTTATCCTGGCGGGATAAACGCTGTATGGAATGCCAACCCATCACACACACACACATTCATACACTAGGGACAATTTTTCCAAGGTGCCAATCAACCTACCGTGCATGTTTTTGGCCCGGGGAGGAAACCGGAGAACCCGGAGAAAAACCCCCTGAGGCACGGGGAGAACATGCACACACACATATGGCCGAGACGGGAATCGAACCCGCAACCCTGGAGGTGTGAGGCGAACGTGCTAGATCGTTCATTCATTCATCTTCTACCGCTTTATCCGATCTTCCCTCGGTGTCACGGGGAGTCTGTGTCTATCTCAGGCGTCTATGGGCATTAAGGCAGGATACACCCTGGGTGGAATGCCAACCCATCACAGGGCACAAACACACACACAAACACACACATGCACACATTCGCACACACGTTCATACACTAGGGACAATTCAACATCAGTGACGTTAGAAATCACCGTCTGTTTTCTTCCGCACTGCTGCTGTTTGAGCGAAGCTTTTGTATCTGATTGGATTTGCACTAAATGAAGGGAATATTATTTGCTCTGGTGTAACTTTATCCTCCGATAAGAGCAAGACATTGTAGTCCAACAACATATTGTCTGTTCACCAGAACACCTTCATACACCAGGATCTTAGAGCTTAGTGGTTAGCACGTTCGGCTCACACCTCCAGGGTTCGGGTTCGATTCCCGTCTCGGCCATGTGTGTGTGGAGTTTGTGCATGTTCTCCCCGTGCCTCAGGGGGTTTTTCTCCGGGTTCTCCGGTTTCCTCCACCGGTCCAAAAAACATGCACAAGTAGGTTGATTGGCACCTTGGAAAATTGTCCCTAGTGTATGAATGTGTGTGTGTGAATGTGAGTGTGTGTGTGTCCTGTGATGGGGTTGGCATTCCATCCAGGGTGTATCCTGCCTTAATGCCCATCGACGCCTGAGATAGACACAGACTCCCCGTGATCCGAGGGAAGATCGGATAAAGCGGTAGAAGATGAAAGAATGAATGAATGAACTGTTCCTTGCAGTCCTGTCAAACATGCCGAGGGGAAAAATGGGAAATTGCTTTGTCTAATGTGGAAAAAAACAAACAAACCCCGAGACGTTTCCTAGAACAAGAAAGTTGCGCTTCTCGTTTCCGTCGACGTCTTCGTCCATCTTCAAGCAGCCCGACGCATCGGGTTTCAATTTGCTTATCAGCAAATGCGTGCGCTAATTTCCATGGCCTCGCCGCAGCAGTCTGACAGAGCCGCGGCTCCGAATCTCATTCATCTCCAAATGTTTTTGAAGGGGCGCCTATTCTTTCTATTCATTACCAGAGCGCCATTTTCACATTCCTTTAAAACGAAAAATAAGGAAGGCGAACATATGGTACGTACGGGGAAGACAGAATCATGTCAGGATGCGAAAAAAGAGAGAGAGAGAGGCCTCTAGACTTTGCCTGCTCTTGGGGGAGGAAGGGGGGGGGCGGAAAATAAAGAGAGCGATCAGCTTCAAAGCGCCATTTCCATAATTGCCCTGTAAGTCGGCCGTGATGAGCCGAAGGGATTGAAAAAAAGAGCAAAAAAAAAGCACAATCTTTCACTTGGATGAACGGCAAAAGCTTCACCTCTTTTTTCCTCTCCCGAACGCCTCCCTCGACTCTCTTTCGCCCCCCACCCGCTTTCCCCTCGATCTGCCACTGCACCCTCATCTCTACCCCCCACTTGTTGCCTTTCGAGAAAAAAAAAAAAAACGGCCTGCTAAAGAATTCTTCTCTCGAAACTCGGTCAACAATAGGCATGAAATCAGCGTTGCTCCTCCCCCTTTGCCTAGAGAGTCGCACTCGTCCACCGGCTTTATTGTCAGCGGTGTCTGTTCGGATCACAAAAACACTCCGCTGCTGGACTACTAGTAGTTTATAAGGACTTTTAAAGCCGCTTGGGTTCGATGCGAAAAACGTCAGCTTTCGGGATATATAAATAAATAAATAAATAAACAAACAAATAAATAAATAAACCCACAAACTCAAGTGGGTATAAACATGATTTGATGGTTCGCAAATGCAGATGTCCGCCTTATCTGGAGGTGCAGGAGCGTCTGAATGGCCTGTGGCTTTACCGATACTGACAGCATGAAACATGTGTTCTGTAATCCAGACCTGGTTCTTGGCGTCCCCCTCGTAGGTCACCAAACATGCTTGTGAAAAAGAGCAACAAGAGTGTGTGTGTGTGTGTGTGTGTGTGTGTGTGTGTGACTAACAATCAGCAGCGCCTCATAAAAGGATTAGTGACCTCCGCAAAGAGCATAGGGCTCTTCAAAGCCTCAGCAGGGCCACAATAGAGCTGACATTTGTCCGTCTCGGAGCAAGGGGGAGGGGGGGGGGGGTAGGGGTTCTGTGGGGTGTGTGGTCCGCGGGGGGGGGGGGGGGGGGGAGGAGAGGGCGACGAAGGGAGGACAGGAGGACAACGCAGGGCCGAACCTCCCTTTCACAAGCCGACTCCGACTCCTTCCGACGCTGCTAATGTACTCCTCCGTCTTTTTCCATTCATGCCCGGGGTGGCTCCTGATGGCTCCATTGGCTCGGCTCTGTCTCTCATGGGGTCGCCCCCTCGCTGTCCTCCTTTTTGCGCCGTCAATGACGGGCCAGAAAGATAGATTAGATTTCGCTTTAATCATTCTCTTGCTGCACTTTTTTTTTTCTCCCTTTTTTTTTTATCCCATCCAAATTGGTATTTAACAATGCATTCTTCCTGCCTCGCGGCGTAACTATGGACATCCGCCATTGATGCTGAGTGGTGCTCCGAGATAAAAAAAAAAAAGACTCCGGCTCTGTCTTATACTCTTATAGACTGAATTGCCGTTTGCTTGTGTCCGTATGGTTCCCACAGATGCTCTTATGTCGAGCATTCAAAGTTTGATTCAAAAACTACCAGTTCGGATTGATTGTTCTAACGATATAATTGGCTTAAAATGGTGACGTGTCAAATCCGAGCGTGTGTGTGTGTGTGTGTGTGTGTGTGTTGTGGGGGTGTGTTAGCCCTTTCTCTCTTCATATCCAACACACACTCCCCGAAAACCAACCCCCCCCCCCCCCCCCCCCCCCCCCCATCACCACCACCACCACCCCCTGTGAATTCTCCTGGGTCTACTGGAGAGAAAAAGCTGCTCTCTGCTGGAGTGTTTAGCATCGCTCGCAGCTCCGGACTCAAAAGAGGCGTCGCTGTTGATTATTGCTCGTTAACCACAAGGACATCCACTTAACTCGGAATAAACGAGCGCCCACCACCCGCGGCCTCCGCCTATAGCTCTGAGCAAAATGTTCATTAACGCATGTCAATTTGCCGAGCGGAGAGAAAAAAAAAAAAAGAGAGAGAGGGAGAGAGAGAGAGAAAAAAGGAGCAAAACGGACGTGACAACGCCGTCGCTCCGTGTCATTTCCGCATCTTAATCTTGAATTTAATGCGCGGATCAACGCGGCTGAAGAGGTCGCTGTGCGTGCACCGTAGCCCGATGCTAACTATGTACGCTTTTTTTTTATTTTCTAAATAGAGATGCAATCAATAAAGAAAGTAAATAGTAAATAAAGAACAAACAAAACAGCTTTGTTAAGCGTTGTTTTAGCGCCATAGACGTTTACCATTCCCGCTCATCGGCTTTGATCAAGAGTTGTGACGTCACAACTCTGCAGGTTCGATTGCACGGGCAGGTTTAAAGGGAAACAGCAACAAAAAAAACAATAGACACTGCTGGGTCGCGCATGCGCGCCCCTACAACAAAAGCGTAGGGAAATGATATATATTAGGATATATATATATATATATATATATATATATATATATATATATATATATATATATATACATATATTACACTTATTATTTTTTGGTGCGTTTAATCCGAGTTTGCGTTAAAAAATAACAAAAAAAAAACACCTAATAAAGATAATATAAAGCATGATCGCGTCCAGACCCCTAAAATAAAATGATTTCCGACGTTTTTGACAGGAATCAAATCCACCATAAAAACATCTTTTATAAGACTTGAATGAATGTCTCGTCTGAATCCGGAGTTGATGATGTTTAATCTTACATCTTTCTATTCTTTTTCTTTCTTTTTTTCTTTTTATAAAATAACGTTTAGGGTTGCGTTCATGGGGGCACTGACAACGAATAAATAGCCTCAGCGACTTTAGTATCCCGTAAAATAAAGCCACATTGGAAATTATTTGGACCCGCCATTTATTTACCAGGATTTCTATGGATTATATGTGATCATATGAAATGTTTTTGCATGTCTGAGAGTCGGTCGTTTATTATATTATTTTTTAAAAACGATTATTTAATTTGTCTGCAATCCATTTTGCTTATTATTATTATTATTATTATTATTATTATTATTATCTATTATTATTATTATTATTATTATCAGATGTTATTTTCAGTAGTCCCGTTAACAGTAAAACTCTTCATAGTTACCGTTGACTACATTTGAAATAAGTAACACATATAAACAGATAAACAAAATGAATAAATGCACCATTAAATTCGGTGCCTCTTGCGTCTGCGACCATTTCGATTTATGTCATTTCTTTTTAATTCAATTGGTTCGAACTAAACTAAAACCTGTTCCCCCTCCGTCCCGAGTCTCTCACACACACACACACACACACACACACACACACACACACACACACAACACACACACACACACACACACACACACACACACACACACACACACACACACAAAGGGAAAAGACTGGTTGTACTAGACTGTAGAGGGAGCTCCAACTCCAACTTTCCCCGATTTTTTTCCTCCCTCTAGCCCTGGAACAAAGCTGCTTCCATGCAAATGGAGGGAATGGAGGTGAAGAGGGGGTGTAAACATAAATAAATTATTTCTCAGTGTATCTCAGGCATATGGCAAGCAGCGCGGCATCGGTGTCTGATTAGAATTCATTATGCATTAATATAAAAAAAGGCGAGAGAGAGAGATAGAGATAGAGATAGAGAGAGAGAGAGAGAGAGAGAGAGAGAGAGACCAAATCACACATTTCATATGAGAGAAGAGAGATTAAGCAAACAACCCGTAAAGGTATTTGAACTGCTTCTTTAAAGGGATACGATAATAAAAGATTTTTTTTTAAATGTTGGGTTTCGAGAAGAAGAAAAAAAAAGAAAAAGAAGAAGAAGAAAAAAAAGAATCAATTCTCATTTCAGCCAAATTGAGTCGTATGCGATTTCAAGCCAATATAAATGAAATAATTATTCATTTTATATTGGCTGTTACGCCTCGATGAGGATAATCCCCCTCCATTAATATCCAAATATGCGATTCAAGAAGGAGCTAATTACAGCCGAGGCTCTGAAAGAGAAAAACGTTTCAAATCGACCAATTCGTGCTTAGCCAAGCCTCAGAAGCCCTGCTGAAGTTCCCTCAAGAGAAATGCACATCCAAGAAAAGCACAGCCAATCATCATTTCTGCACAGTATGGCTGCTCCCAAACCCGAATCCAATTAAACACTACTGATAAAAAAAAAAAATATATATATATATATACACTTCTTTTTTTATCAGCACTGTTTACAAGAAATAAAGATTTCTCTTTAGTATTTTTCCTTCTTTTTCTTTAAGACCCCGAATAGAATATTAAAACACAACATTAAAACCATACATGTCGTTTTTTTTCAGTTGCCGCAGTTCATTTATTAGCCAAAATATAGACTTTCTTGTACAATTTTGGATCACAATTATGTACATTTTCTTTCTTTACGTTATATATATACAAAACATTGCAACATCGAATCCTCACAAAACAAAAAGAAAAGAAGAGGAAGAATAAGGGAGGGAGGGAGGAAAAAAAAACTCACAGACTACAATTTTTACAGCATTGCTTTAGCAATTATACACAAGGACATGCTTACAATGTAAGTACACAGGGTGTGTCATTTCTTTTTTTTTTTTCTTTTTCTTTTTTTTTACATTCCTTACAACAGGTTCATATGGAGATTTATAAAACAGTCTTTATGAAGAAATGAAGGAGGGGGGGGGGGGGGGTTGGTTGATAATATGGCAGCTTCAGGATAGTCCTGAGGCCTAAGAGACATATGGGGGGGTTAGAAAAAGGTTTGAGAACAAGAAAGTGAAAGTTGCAAAGTAGATCTGCTTGTTTGGGAAAAGGAGTTGTTGTTGTTTTTGTTTTTTTGTTTTTTTTTGTAGATTTTTTTTTGTTCGTATTATTGCCAAACGACGCGTTGGAGATGGTATTTGACATTGTACATTTAACAACACAAGGGTTAAAAAAAACAAACAAAAACAACACAAAGTGAAGCAAAACAATACAAATAAAAAAAAAGAAAGAAAGAAAATCTGTAAATCTAGATGAAATTGTCCAAAACACAATTCCCTAAATCAAACGCTCCTATTATGAAACTGGAAAATGAAATCGCCAAGATACAATTTGTGAGAATGACGCACTGTTTTTATTTTTGTTTGTTTGTTTTTTTTTTTGTTGTTTTTGTTTTTTACTTTCTCTCTGCTTCCAAGGCACTAGATCTCTCTGAAATAACAACCCCAAAAAAAACACGATGCTAAAATAATCAGTCTGGATTCCTGATTGTATGTATATTACGATTGAGTGTTTTTTTTATGAAATCTTTTGAATTTAAACCCAAAAAAAATTTTTTTTTTAATATATTCTCCCCTCCTCTCTTAAATGCGCATGCTCCTTCAATACACGAGTCATTAAAATCTTTAAAAGCATGGAGTTTTGTAGAACAACAACAACAACAAAAATATTTATATTTATATTTATATTTATATATATATATGCACAGGATAGGAAAAAAACGAAAAGAAGTGTCCGTGAGAAACACGTTCACCAGGAGTATTTAAATGGTGGCCCCGGGTTCAGTGAGGGGGGTGTGATGTACCTGTGTGCGCGGTCTCGGTGCTGACATTGCGCTCGTCCGTGTGCCTGTTGCCGGCGTACAGCGCCAGGCCGTTGGCTGAAGCCTGATTGGCCAGTCCTAAATAGTGGTTCGAGTTGAGCAGCGCGAGTTGGTGCGCCGAGAAGGCACGGCTCGTCCAGTTCTGCAGTTTACCCACCGGGCACGAAACGAGTCTGTGAGGAGGTAGGACGGCCTGGGACGAGCTCCCGTTGACGAGCGGAGATTTCCGGGGATTGTCCGGACTCGTGGCTGTCTCCGCCAAAGACCAGATCTTAGGTTTCTGCGCCGGGGCTGCGTTGTTGTTTTCAGCAGGAGGAGAGTTGGACACCGGGTTGAGTTTGATCTGCTCCCCGCTGGGAGGCTGCGCTTTGAGGTCTAACGAATGAGGGAGGTGATGGTGATGGTGATGGTGGAGGTGATGGTGGTGGTGGTGGAAGTGGTCGGGCCGCTCCTCGCCCGCGTCCCCGTGAGCGCCTGCTTTGCCCTCGTGGCCCACTGTTTTTAAAAGCTTTGTCTCGGGCCCGTGTAAATCCTCATAGCCGTCCGAGACTTCCGAGTCGCAGCTGGCGTCCAGCTTGGAGTCCGAGTGGAGCTCGTCCTGCTCGTCCAGCTCGTCTTTGCTCTCGATGTGCTCCGTGTCAATGTTCTCCAGGTCGATCTCTTCCTCGTCGTCGCGCTTGTCGCCGTCGTCGCCCTCGTGGTCGCTGCCGTACACGTTGCCCTCCTCGTCCGTGCGGTTGCGCGGCGTCCAGGTCATTTTGTTCTCCTTTTTCAGCCGCCGCCGGGCGTTGGCGAACCAGGTGGACACCTGGGTGAGGGTCATCTTGGTGATGATTGCCAGCATGATCTTCTCGCCTTTAGTCGGGTAGGGGTTCTTGCGGTGCTCGCTCAGCCAGGCCTTCAGCGTGCTCGTGCTCTCCCGCGTTGCGTTTTTGGGTCTGGACGGGTCGCCGAACTGGTACTGGCCGTACGGGTAGAAAGCAGGGTGAGGATGAGCAAACGCTGGGTGCTGGACACCTGGACTGTCCTTCAGCTCGTACTGAGCTCCCTGGAAGATAAGCACACGAATATTAGCACGTATTTATTTGCGCTCCCAAAATACTTGGGTATATATTTCATTATTAATTAATATATCTCGAGCAAGTTCTCTCGAGCAATATATATCTATATATATATATAGATATATATATATATATATATATATATATATATATATATATTATCATAATATATATATATATATATAATCCTGTATAGATTTAATTCTACAATACAACGAATGCATATTTGATACAGAAAAAACACGATAGATAAAATGGATATATATTATATATATATATATATATATATATATATATAGTATATAGATATCTAGTGTGTGTGTGTGTGTGTGTGTGTGTGTGTGTGTGTGTGGTGTGTGTGAGAGAGTGTGGTGTGTTTTATACAGAAGTACGCAGTGCATTTTCCCAATTTAAATCACCATCTTTCGCTCTTGTTGTCCCCCTTATTAATAGTGTTTTGACTAGAGAACTTGCTCGACGATTATTTGCCTATTTTCTTGCTAGACATTCGAAACACGGGCCTGTTTCAGTGTAACAAAAAAAAGTACCATTGGTTAATTTGTTACTTTTTCTTTTCTTTTTTTTTTTTTTACCTTCATTTCGTATTTACCAAACTTAGTCAACAGCAAAGTTCACTAGTGTCCTGCAAAACCGTGCCAACGTGAGCTGCAGAAATGTTTTCCTTTTTTTTTTTTTAGTGCCCAGACTGTACCATGCACAACAAGTAGCATATAAAAAGTGGATTTAAGAGCAGGGCGAAAACTAGGAGGAGGAAGAAGAAGACACACACACACACACACACACACACAAAAAGAAGACGATTTACGTAATCTTTGCATGAGAGGATAACTCACCAACTGACTGAAAATGGACAGGTCGTTTAAGGAAGAAAAGAATAAGGAAGAAACGCTCCGTAGGTGTGTGCGGCGGTGAAAGGTGATCCGTACATGGTGGAGAGGACGTTGGAGAGCGTGCCGGACGGACTCAGTTCGCTCCCGCTGCGCGCGTTGCCGATCCCTTGCCGTTCTTGAGGGTATATCGGTCGGATGTACTGGTATCCTAACTGTGGGAAAGACATTGTAGTTTGGAAGGGGTGTGTGTGTGTGTGTTGGGAAGGTTGGGGGGGGGGAGGACGGAGAAGGAAAAAGAAAAAAAAAACCCAACAACTGTCTGCTAAAATACACGCAGACAGGCACGCATGCACACACACATACGCGCACACACACCGGGGAGAGAGGCAAAAAAAAAATATCGCTTTCCCGATGCGCGGCTGCGATATCCAGTGTACAGTGAGTACCCCCCCAAAAAAAGTGTAAGGGAAGTCTATATTTCCTCCGAAAAACGGGCCGCGCGTAAACGATCCGCCGGCCGCTTCCCTCCCTCGCTTCCCTATTGATCTGAATGGACTAAGGTCAGGTCCTTACAGATTGCTTTAGATTATTGGGACGCCTTTTGCTCTGATTGACATTTCTAGTCGCCCAGAAGCTCCTCCTATTTCTCAAGTCTCTCCCCCACGTTCACTCCTCTCTCTCTCTCCCACTCTCTCTCTCTCTCTCTCTCATCCCTCTCGCCTCGGTTTTTTGTGTGTGTGTGTGTGTATGTGTGTGTGTGTGTGTGTGTGTGCTTCTTTTCTTGCCTCTCCGCTCCGTTTGGATAAGCTCTCTGACGTCGCGATCTCTTATTTGAAAGAGTTTCAAATCTCATTTTATGACTCGCCAATCATTTCATTTTGTCATTTGTTCGCCGCGTCAGTTCTTCCCCTGTTTCTCGGGTTAATTCTTTATTATATTTTTCCCTCTCTCTCTCTCTCTCCCCCTCTCTCTCTCTCTCTCTCTCTCTCTCTAACCCCCACTCTCTCTCTTCCGTCACTCTCTTTTTTTCTATCTTTAACGCACAAACTATGCGTTTCATCCATGCTTAGTTATGAACTTTGCATTTTTTTGTTTGCACTTTGTTGTTGTTGTTGTTGTTGTTGTTTACGATCGCTACGATTTCTTCCCGCAAGTGTGTATCAGACTGTCGGAATTAGTTTTTTTTTTGTTTTTACGCGCGCGCAAAATATACAAGCATGTAGATGAGCGTTTTTTTTTCATTGAAAGCACACTTTTAATCGCAGCAAAAGCGTCGATCGGTGTCCTGCTTGCGCGGTTCATTTCTGATCTCCAGCCAGTTGACAAGTTTGTTGTTTGACTTCAAAGAGTAAGTTGACGCGAACGGAGAAGTCCGGGCTATTAGCGCCTGCGCCGTGAGCGCGTCAGCAATGGCAGCTTTACTAATACCTAATACACAATGGTGTGGATTGGAGGGTTTGTTTCCTTCTGCTGGTTTTTCAAGTTAATTTGTTATTATTATTATTATTATTATTATTATTATTATTATTATTATTATTATTGCTGTTTTCTTGTAATGCCATCCAAATTCATTATAAACGTGCATATTCACTCTTAAAGCTGATTTTATTTTATTTATTTATTTATTTATTTTCTGGGACATAATTACAGCCTCTCTCATTAGGTATTTTCGTGTCCTCGCCATATTTGATCTTGAGCATATAAGACTAAGGATTGCCCTACAAACGA
>JACRUU010000010.1:8560857-8595857 GCA_030449085.1 Kryptopterus vitreolus | reverse complement strand
CCTGTCTATAAACTACACGAGGAAATGCATTGCCTACTTTGTGCCTCGCCCAAATTAATACACTATATTTCTGTTTTTTTTCTTCCTTCCTTCCATGTTTACACAGTGTAAAGTTTCCTTGTTTAATCCAACTACAATTTATCAGAGATGATCCCGAATGAATCCATTAAAAGCAGCACATGCAAATACAAAAGCAGGCTAATGAACGTATCGATGTGGAAATGCTGCACTGGATTCTTGCAATCACTGAAAAATAAAACTATATATATCATATACTTAGATATATATATATAATATATATATATATATATATATATATATATATATATATATAATCTATATATATCTATATATATATATCTTATATATCTATTATATATATATATTAATTAATTGCGTTACACTAATCAGTGGAGCAGAGGAACGATATAACTTTACATAGAAGCTATTGGGGGGGGGGGATAAAGTGGAGACTTTTATTTGGAGAGGTCCGTGGAAATTGCAAGCAGTCAATGAAGTGCGACTTATTAAAAAAGAAAGGAAAAAAAGGGCTCCAAACAATTCGGTATTGGACCAATGCGTTTCTGGTGGAGGAGCTTTGCTTCTGGTTTGACTCCTTCGCGTATTTAAAACGCCGTGACGGTGTTTCAGGGCTACAGGTGGCTTAGATTAGACTTGCCTCTACAGGCCACGGCCATTTTAACCCTTAACCCTAATAACGCCACAGTTGTGCCTCAGGCCTCAGGGTTTGCATGATACACCGGGTGACCCTGGTGCGCGAGCGAAAACGCACATTCACGCGCAGAGAGCCATTCCGTTAAACGATTTATTTATGCGTTTATTTATTTATTTTTCGTGTAAATGTGTATGTTTTTGTGTGTTTTATCACATGCACGCATTTGGTAACAACAACAAACAAAAAAAAGAAAAGAAAGAATGCGCGATGGATGTATTTTAATTGATTGTGACGGTGTGAGAGAGCGCGCCTTGTTTTCCACGCGTGTCTCCGTGTCCCCGGTGTGAATGCTCGGCTCGCGCACTGCAGGACGGGACGGGGGGGGGGGGGGGGGGGGGGGGGGGTTGCTTGTGGGTGGGCGGGGTTTTTCAAAAACCCGGCGGGTCACTTTTATTTATCGCTGCTTGAGCAAAACATCTGCCCCCTTCTGCACGAGTGTGACATTTCTTTCTGGGGTGAAAAACTTTTTGCGTCATATTATGCATTCATTTTAATCGTTGTATAATTTTGCAATCTAAAAAAAAAAAACATGATAATAACAATAATAATAATAATAATGATAAATAAATAAATAAATAAATAATGGAAAAAAAATATATATATATAATCTCATGGTCGTACGAGCAACTAGCAGGCACATGTTAGTGTTATATACATATTAAACACCGCACACTCTCATTCCTCTCCTCCTCTCCTTTCCTGCTTTTCCACGCACAGACATTGATTTTACGGTAAAGTCCTTTTTTGCGCAAGGCAATGAGTTCCTGTGGACGGGGATATCACTGTATTACACGGCTCTGGTCCAGGTAACAAGATGAACATTGATTCGGCATTACGGCTGATCGATGGCGAAATAAGTAACTTGTGCGCTGAATTAAAATGCAAGCTTGTCTGCGAAAAAAAGAAAGAAAGAAAAAAAAAAGGTACTGGTTGGTTGGGGGGTGGGGCGATGAGCGAGGGCGGGGTAAAAGACAGAGAAGCATAGTGCGCATGCGCGATGTCTAGGAACTCCCCCAGGTCCGCTTGCACGCTGCCACACTGATTTAGGATAATCATGAGCGTGCATGTGCAAAGCAGATCTCCTCGCCTGAAGAAGTGCCTTTATGTGCTCTTTCTTTTTTTTCTCTTCTTTCTTCTTCTTTTCTTTCTTTCTTCTTTTTCTTCTTTCTTTCTTTTTTTTTTTTTAAAAGGCTTGTTAATTGCACCGAATGTTAAACATCACTGAGTGGAGCAGAGCATAAGTGGCTTTCTGTCCTGCATCTCTGATAGGGCTTCATGGCGTGTGTTGAGTGTATTGATTCGGAGTAAACCTCCCGGCTATTTGTATACTCACTGATACCGAGATCCTGTCCTGGAGCTAGACTAAACCACTGACACTCTCATGTACTTATCCCACATGAGCTGATCTGTGCCTGATGTGATTCATGGTCTTGCTTTGTATGCAAAAAAAAACAATATATATAATATATATATATATATATATATATATATTATATATATATATATATATATATATATCTATCTATCTATCTACCTACCTACCTATATACCTACCATTACCTATATATATATATATATATATATATATATATATATATATATATATATATATATATATATATAGTGGTATTCTAAGGAAGATGAATCCCTGCTTTCATGCAACTTTATGAAGAGATTTACAGGATGAAAAGGGGGTGACGTCAAAGGGGGTGGGCACTCACGCGGTCTCGAACCCCTGACCCCCCCCCCCCCCAAAAAAAAAAAAACCCCGGTGTGCCCCCCGAACATTTTGTAGTAATAGATCATTAAAATTATGAAATATTTTTCAATAATCTTTTACTAATTCAATTGCATAACGTTAATGTAATAAAAAATACACGTGTGTCCATTTGTTTATCTAAATAAACTTCTCTGATTGGTCGTGTTGCAGCGTGTTATCGCGTGTATATACGCAAAGCCTGGATGCGTTTCTTTCGCCACGTTCTTAAAATATAGATATTAGAAAATGGGAAAAAAGTGTTGACAGTCACTACCAAGCTCGTTTCGTTTTGTTTTTGAGCATCGTTTTTGCACCTTGCTGTTTAGGAGACAAAAATGACTTACATTGCAATAATTAACACGTGTCCTTCAAGGGGAGTCCGTGCGTTATACGCCAATGAGATTCCTTTTTATTTAGGGTATTAGAGGTGCCAGTCACGTCTAAACCGAACCGCTGATGCAGCAGTGCTTTATTTTCCCAATTCGGTCTACATCTCCCTGACTCATAAGTGACCAGTGCACATATAATATATCCAACATCCGTGCCATCGACACCATCGTGTTTATCGTCCGACAGATCACGAACTAGTACTTTGCAAGGGTGATAAAAAGCTGCGTTGCATTCCGGAGCCAGTGTTCTCTGTAAAATTCCACTTTTACCCGCATTCCCATTGTCTATTTCCCATTAGTAGCTTATAGACGTTATATCTACGCTTTAGCCGTAATAATGCTGACTATATTATATTATTCCATAGATTTACAGGCACCAAAACAAACGCAAAGCTCATCCAATACACTAAGGTGTTTGCTTGCATATTACAAGACCAGTCTCCTTTGTTTGTCCCCCAGCAGTAACTGTTTGTCGATTTCGCTCTCACAGTTGACTCATGAAATGGAGCCAGCGTTAACTCTCTTTGTGTGTGTGTGTGTGTGTGTGTGTGTCGGTGTGTGAGCTCACGTGTGCCTGAGGGCATTTGTTTTCCACCCAGTGTGCACTGGAGCAGCTCTGGACTCAGCTGGTAGGTCACCCCTCTCCCACTTCATAATGATTAAACACAGGCGCCCCCCTAATTCCCCTTTCATAAACACCCACGGCGCAGCACACACATACAGAGCGATAGAGAGAGAGAGAGAGAGACGGCTTGATCTAGAGAACAATAACAGGCTCATCATCGATGGTCACGCCCCACGTTTATCACCTGCCCCTCCTGAAACATCTTGTGCCCTCCTGCGTTTCTTCCCCTTCTGTTAATAGATGTGGATTCACTCGGTTTGGACAAACCGGCGTTGCCATGTGCTGCCTCGCCGCATTCGATTGGTCGGTTCCTGTACGGATGGCGTGTGGATTAGGAGATGGGGGGGGGGGGGGGGGGGGGGGTTTAGGAGTAGGACCGACATACCATCAAAAAAATTTCAATTAGATATTTAACAAATAAATAAATAAATAAATACACATTGATGTAGGCCTCTGTTGGTATTCGTGCTTTATAACAAAATGTGCTTTAGTTAAACGTATGCATGTACAACACACACACACACACACACACACACACACACACACACACACACACACACACACACACACACACACGCATGCATGCATGGATATGCACGTCCATGTATATGACAATTATTTAATATTAATAGATATTTTTATTCAGGTAGTGAAATAATATATTCAGTGGTTGTATTTGTCTGTCTGTCTATCTATCTATGCTATATCTATCTATCTATCTATCTATCTATCTATCTATATCTATTCTATCTATCTATCTATCTATCTATCTATCTATCTATCTATCTATCTATCTATCTATCTATCTATCTATCTATCTATCTATCTATCTATCTATCTATCTATTTATCTATCTATCTATCTATCTATCTATCTATCTATCTATCTATCTATCTATCTATCTATCTATCTATCTATCTATCTATCTATCTGCTAATCTATCTATCTATCTATTTATTTGTGTTTATATATCTATGCATATGCATATCTATCTATGTATATCTATCTTATTATTATCTATCTATGTTTATCTATCTATGTATTTATTTATTTATTTGTGTATGCTATATGTATTCTATCTATCTATCTATCTATCTATCTATCTATCTATATCTATCTATCTATCTATCTCTATCTATCTATCTATCTATCTATCTATCTATCTATCTATCTATCTATCTATCTATCTATCTATCTATCTATCTATCTATCTATCTATCTATCTATCTATCTATCTATCTATCTATCTGTTTTTTTTATCTATCTATCTATCTATCTGTCTATCTATCTATCTATCTATCTATCTATCTATCTATCTATCTATCTATCTATCTATCTATCTATCTATCTATCTATCTATCTATCTATCTACCTACCTACCTACCTACCTACCTACCTACCTACCTACCTACCTACCTACCTACCTACCTATCTATCTATCCTATCTATCTATCTATCTATCTATCTATCTATCTATCTATCTATCTATCTATCTATCTATTATATGCTATCTATCTATCTATCTATCTATCTATCTATCTATCTATCTATCTATCTATCTATCTATCTATCTATCTATCTATCTATCTATCTACCTGCCTGCCCTGCCTGCCTGCCTGCCTGCCTGCCTGCCTGCCTGCCTGCCTGCCTGCCTGCCTGATCCTATCCTGCCGTCTATCTATCTATCTATCTATCTATCTATCTATCTATCTATCTATGTCTACTCTATCTATCTATCTATCTATCTATCTATCTATCTATCTATCTATCTATCTATCTATCTATCAGCCTATCTATCTATCTATCTATCTATCTATCTATCTATCTATCTATCTATCTATCTATCTATCTATCTATCTATCTATCTATCTATCTATCTATCTATCTATCTATCTATCTATCTATCTATCTCCTGTATATTTGTCCACCTCTATTTATTTTTTTCACTTAACTGCACATATAGAGCCCAACCCCACATAGTACAGAGTAAGCCACTGCAATTTGACAATACTAATGGAATTGTACTTTATATTATATGTATATCTATATATATATATATATATATATATATATATATATATATATATATATATATATATATATATATATAAAACTTTCCCTTCAGCCGTGTGGATTTGTGAAACCCCGTGCACGCTCTTATCTCACGCCGATATCGTTACGCCTGTTCAAATTTCCCTTTCACAAGTCCACTGCACTACAGTATACACAGCAGAACAGCTGGATTTCCTTTCACCAGGGCCGTTGTGAAGGATTAAGATGTTAACCAGACAGCATCTACATGCATGGAGCTCCCAGAACCAGGTCCCTCAGCTCTTTCTCTCCCTCCAACGACTGCAGGTTCACTGGATTAGACAGTGAGAGAGAGGGAGAGAGAGAGAGAGGGAGTGCGAGGCAAGCGAGCGTATAAGCATGTATAAATACAAACATTATTATATATTGGAAAAGTGTCTAAGCTATTCCCCAGGACCCTCTAAGCGGCTGGAAGGCTCAGGCGCGGCCAGGCCCGGGGTGCGGCGTGGGAAAAGGGAAATCACTAATGCTCTTAACATCAAACAATAAATCCTGCAGTTATTTGCCACCATGTTTAATTAAATATTTTGCAAAGAAAACCTGGCTGATTGATTCGCCCGGGCTATCGATCCTCCATCGATCCCCCCGCTCCGGTGCTCCGGGCCCCTGCAGGGCTCTGTGCTAAATGGCCATAAGGAGCTCCTGAAATAAATTAAGAACTAGCGTCTGTTTCGACAAAATCAACTTCGCAGGCTGCCTTTTTTTTTTTTCTTTTCTTTTTTTTTTCTTCTGTGCACGAGACCCCCCTCCATCCATCCCCCTCCGTCCCCCTCCGTCCCCCTCCGTCCCCCTTCTGTTTCTTGATTTATCCCTCGTATTGACTTCCACATGCTCGTTGACGAATGGGAAATTATTGAATTATTAAGCCTATATATTTTTCTTTCTACACAGCATAGGGAAATGTGATTAGATGTGGTCTCGCTAAGCACCTCTGACCCTGATCCAGTTTATTTATTTACTCAGACAAAAAAACAAAAACAAAAACACGTTAAGTACAGTATTAATGAAGCAAAGGAAATGCTATATATTAGGTTATTGAAATAATTATTTATGAATGCATATTCATTTTTTTTAAATGATATATCATTAGATGCTTATACTGAACAAGACGTCCGAGCTACGACTATTGAGTTGTTATTTATTTATTTATTTATTTATTTATTTATTTATTTATTTATATTATTTTCCTAAACAGAGGTTTCTGCAGTCGTTAGGGATATACGGTGCCGTGCAAAAGTTTTAGGCAGATGTGCAATAATTCGGTAAACAAACGCGAATATAAATAACGATTGCATTTTGGAAATTGACAGAAATACAAACAAAGTGAGCAAACAAATAGAAAATAGAATCAATAGTTGTTGTTACTATCTTTTGAAGTAGTAGAAGAAGTAGTGGAAGTGATGATAAGACCCCCCCCACAGATCTAACCATCATGGAGTGTGTGTGGGATTTACATGAAGAGACAGAAGGATGTGAGAACGTCTCCATCCACAGAAGATCTGTGTTTACTTCTCCAAGATGGAACAAACGACCAGCCGAGTTCCTTCATAAACACTGTGTGTAAGTGTACATAGACGTGTTACTGCTGTTTTGAAGGTAAAGTGTGTTCACAACAAATATTGATTTCATTTCCATTTCTCTTTTCTTCATTCACTGCATTTCCTTCATTCATTCATTCATCTTCTACCGCTTTATCCGATCTTCCCTCCGAGTCTGTGCCTATGTCAGGCGTCTAAGGGCATTAAGGCAGGATACACCCTGGATGGAATGCCAAACCATCACAGGACACACACACACACACACACACATTCATACACTAGGGATAATTTTCCAAGGTGCCAATCAACCTGCATGTTTTTGGACCGGGGGAGGAAACCGGAGAACCCGGAGAAAAACCCCCTGAGGCACGGGGAGAACATGCACAAACTCCACACACACATGGCCGAGATGGGAATCGAACCCCCGACCCTGGCGGTGTGAGGCGAACGTGCTAACCACTAAACCACTATATCATTCCTTCATTAATGAAAGTAAATAAATAACACTTCCATTTTTCCAAAGCGTTCTTTGTTTACGCCACTTTTTCACACCTGCCTAGAACTTTTGCGCACTACTGCTTTTGAATATTAGTCAACCTAATAACATTTTTTCTCATATCTACGGTATATACACGGTAAAAATAACGGCGCCGTCGATCGGGTTAAAAAGGGGTGAAGTGGAATAATGAACGGTCGGGAGAAGAAGTAGATTTCCACACGGTTTACTTTTGTGCATTGAAGAGAGAGAGAACGAAAGAGAGAGAGAGACGAGCGAAGAGAGAGAGAGAGTGAGAGAGAGTATGTGTCTCGGTGCATAGCTGTGGGGATTCAGATGGCTATCAGGCTGTTATCAGTCTCATCTCAGAGCTGCATTGATCTTCACTGAGAATCTAATCCTGACTATGAAGTTCAATAACAACTCCATTACCTGGGCTGCTCTGATTGGAGCGTTGTAATGCCAAGATTAGTAGCTGGCTGCCTGACCTGCCAACATTGATTTGTGCTGCAAAATCACTTGTTCCAGAAAAAGAGGGAGAGGGAGAGAGAGTGAGAGAGAGAGATATATATATATATATATATATATATATATATATAGAGAGAGAGGGAAGAAAACATGTTGGCAAGGTAATTGAGCAATTTTTATTTTCTCTCCCCATCTAACCGCCCCCCCCCCCTCCTCCTCCAGCTTTCATTCACCTCCTGGCGTTAAACTCTGCCTTTTTTCTTATTGATTAGGTGCCTGTTTAGATCAGGCGTTAGCGAAAGGCACTCTTTCTCTTCCTCATTTGTGTTTTGTGTAGTTTGTTTTCGGTTTCGGCCGGGTAGAAAAGCTTACTCTCGACTGTTTAAAAAACTCCATCCAAGGGTCGTGAGCACAAGCAGGGATCGATTGCTCCCCCTCTCTTTCTCTCTTCTATATATATATATATATATATATATATATATATATATATCTATATATATATATATATATATATATATATATATCCTCTCTCTCTCCATCTCTCTCGCTCTCTCGCTCTCTTTCCTCGCAGGGCCCAAATAGCCCCCTCTCAGCTCTCTGAATGAATGGCTTCACAGCCTGTTAGCCTTAAGTAATAGAAACATTGAGCCCATCCTGGCGGCAGAGACAGCTCATTTACCGCCCTTTTTCTTCTTTTCCTCACTTTTCCTCACTTTTTTTTTTCTTCTTCCTCTTTATACCCCCCCCCCCTCTCCCTCCTCCCTCCCCCCTTCCTCTCTATCGTTCTTTTTTTTTTTTTTTTTTTCTTCTCTCTCCTCCTTTCTTCGTAACAGGCCCAGATAACCCGGGTTAAATAAATGAAACAGACTGCTTTGCTCAGGCTGCGCATTCAGGTGCTGAAACGGATGAACCCATTTCTCTTAATGCAGACATGATCCCCAACACACCACACACACACACACACACACACACACATGCATACGTCCCACACACACATGCATAGCGTTTTTCCCCTCCACCCCCCTCCCCCCCCCACCTCCCTCGACACCCCATCTCCGAGGTTACAGGTTAATGACATGCTCATTTCGTTCAGCCATTTGTTTTGTTTTCCTGCAAAGTTCTGATAAGTAGCTAACCAACGAACCTTGTAATTACAATCTTACAGAAACCGGGCCGATCTGTATATAAATCTCACCATCCAATTACAAGATGTAATAATTCTGCACTCAAGCTGGTAATGAGCTCTAATACTGGCGCATGTGATAATCCCCTCTGGATGCCGGCTTGATCAGATGTTGGCTTTGTAATTAGACTGGCAGAAAATCATTATTTCATGTTCAAATAGAAAATGAGGTTGGTGGGAAGTTAATTTCTCTACGCGCTGTGAAGCGTAGACAAGAATTTAATGATTTAATTACAGTTGTAAGCTCCTTGGATGAGACTCTTAAATTGAGCTGAGATTTCCACCACACACACACACACACACACACACACACACACAAATGCAACCCCCCCGCCCTCCCCTCCCCCCCTATCGTTTTTTTTTTTTTTTTTTTTTTTTTTTTTTTTTAGCACGCTGCCATTTTCGAGAGCAGGGCACATCAAAGCCCCTGACAAGAGTTTAAAGCGATAAGGCAGGCCGATGCGTCTGATACGGCGGAATTCCTTTTCTTGTTATCCAGTCGATTCTGCTTAAGTGAATTCCTGATTACTGTATAACGTCACCCAAAATCTTCGCGCCACTCGTTATGAAGCAAAACACTTTTTTTTTACCCTTGTATTTTTTTGATTACCCCCCCCCTTTAACCCCCCCCCCCCCCCCCATCCTCAATCCAACCCCTCACCCCACACATTCTCACAAAGGCAAAAAATGGCTGGTATTAATTTTCCGCCATGTTATGTCTGACACCATTGTGCCACAGTCTGATGAGATCAAAGGACAGTAATATTCTTATTTCGCACGCCTTTTTGCCCCCCCCCCCCCACCCCCCCTCCCCTCGCCCTCCGCCCCCCGCTGTCTTTCGCACACGGCTACAGTGCTTGAACTTGTCCGATGGCGGCAGGAAGACTTATTAATTCCTCCTCCAGTAATAGTTACGCGTATTGCAGCATGCGGATTAGGAATTAGGTGTCCCCCCCCCACACACACACACACTATTATAGCCACTTTTTTGGGGCCAATTACCCAGATTAGATACGACTGTCGGCATTTTTTCATAATATTAATATTCGATCCTGTTGTGCCATCTAAACAAAAGCGTCAGACTACGGTGCAACATCTGCTAAATGTTCTGCAATCACCACTCGCTGCGTTTTTGCACGCCACCCCCCCCACCACCCCCCCCCCCCCCATCCCCCACCCCCCCCCCCCCCACCCCCCCCACCCCCCCCAAACCCCCCACCCCTTTCCTCCCTTTTCCCGGCGCTGACGGGGCTTGATAAGTGAATCTCCGAGTGGACGGGGGGACGCATCGATCTGAAGCACGTCACTCAACATGACCGATCCTTTGCGGCCCCTCCCATCCTCGTGCTTTATTTAGCATTTGTGTGTGCCTTTCTTTCCCTCGCCGTAGTTCCGTAGAGACGAGCGTCTGACGCTTTCTTTCTTTTTTTTTTTCTTTTCTTCTTCTTTCTTTCTTTCTTTCTTTCTTTCTTTCTTTCTTTTTTTTTTACAAAGCCTATCAGAGGCTGAGATGGATATGTGTGCTTATTGGACGGTAAAAGGCCACTCTTCAGGTGACATGCTTATCCGGACACGTATTCATGAATATTTAGGAGATGGTAATGAGGGGAATTTTGCATTGTTGCATGAGAATATCTGGGCTCCCTGGAGGAAGCCTGAGAGGAGTGTGTGGACAGGAGAGGCGTTCAGGTGTGGCGAGAGTGTATGTCAAGTGTATGTCAGGTTTTTTTATTTTTGAGGGGGGGGGGGTGGATATGGTATACATCCATAGCTGTAACATACACACATGCATAAAGTGGCATCGGAAGCCATACTGATATGAGTCCAATACTATTTGGGAATGGTATTCGGGGACACTTCTGCCTATCTCAGGCGTCTTTGGGACACCTAGGACACACTAGGGACAATTTTCCAAGATGCCAATCAACCTACTGTGCCAGGGAGAAAACCGGAGAACCCGGAGAAAAAACCCTCAGGAGAACATCACACACACACACTACACACACACACACACACATGGAGGTGTGAGGAGAACGTGCTAACCGCTAAACCGCCGTGCCTTCTCCAATCCAGTACCATCGTCATTTAATTCATAAGAGATATCACTTTTGGCACCAACGATCAGATCACATGGTCTTTTCCCGCAAACGGCAGAATATTTCGCATGATGTAAGCGAACATTGAAATCCAGAAGGCGGAGTTCAGCGCTAGCGAATGCTAACTAGGTGAAGGGAATACGGCTACGCATGAAGCGACTCGATTTAGTCGTATTTGATGATTAGCGAGGGGCACGGTGGCTTAGTGTTTAGCACGTTCGCCTCACACCGCCAGGGTCCGGGTTCGATTCCCGTCTCGGCCATGTGTGTGTGGAGTTTGCATGTTGTCCCCGTGCCTCAGGGGGTTTTTCTCCGGGTTCTCCGGGTTCTCCGGTTTCCTCCCCCGGTCCAAAAACATGCACGGTAGGTTGATTGGCACCTTGGAAAAATTGTCCCTAGTGTGGGAATGTGTGTGTGTGTGTGTGTGTGTGTGTGTGTGTGTGTGTGTGTGTGTGTGTGATGGGTTGGCATTCCCATCCAGGGTGTATCCTGCCTTAATGCCTATAGACTCCTGAGATAGACACAGACTCCCCGTGACCCGAGGGAAGATCGGATAAAGCGGTAGAAGATGAATGAATGAATGAATGAATGACGATTAGCGGCGGCTACTTATAGATGAGCAGAAACGAAAACAATGGATAATTAATGAAATAAAGAATAAGAATCTGGTAGTTTAAACAGAAGCACACACCACACACACACACACACACACACAAGTTTGGAAAACACCTTAAAATATAAATAAAGCAAAAATTCATTCATCTTCTACCGCTATATATCCGATCTTCCCTCGGGTCACGGGGAGTCTGTGTCTATCTCAGGCGTCTATGGGGCATTCAAGGCAGGATACACCCTGGATGGAATGCCAACTCATCACAGGACACACACACACACACACTACACAACACACACACACACACACACACAAATTCACACACTAGGGACAATTTTTTGCAACATACAAACTCCACACACACACACACACACACACACACACACACACATTTTGTAAATTAGTTCCAATGTTTACAATTGCAGGAAGACTTTGCACTACATCACAGTGACGGCTCGTTGTGTTTTATTTTATATTGTGTTATGGTTGTTTGTTATTTACTGTCTCGTGTTGTCAAACACAGTCTTGTTCTGTTTTGCACCACGATGCACTTTATGTGGCTAGGACAAACTTAGTCTAGTCCTTAGTCTTTGTGTTCTCTTAGCTCTATGTTGTGTTATATGTTGTTTTATAGCTCTATATGTTGTGTTATATGTTGTTTTGCTCTATTTTGTGTTATATGTTGTTATGTTGTGTTTTATATGTTGTTTGTAGCTCTATGTTGTGTTATATGTTGTTTGTAGCTTTATGTTGTGTTATATGTTGTTTGTAGATCTATGTTGTGTTATATGTTGTTTGTAGTTCTATGTTGTGTTGTGTTTTTAGCTCTATGTGTGTTTTGTAGCTCTATGTTGTGTTATATGTTATATGTCATTTGTAGCTCTATGTTTGTGTTATATGTATACTGGGCGGAGATGTTTGAACCCTCCATGTTGTAGCTCTATGTTGTGTTATATGTTGTGTTGTTTGTAGCTCTATGTTGTGTTATATGTTTAGTTTGTAGCTCTATGCTGTGTTATATGCATATATGTATATGCTGGGCGGAGATGGGAATCGAACCCCCAAGTAGCTCTATGTTGTGTTATATGTTGTTTGTAGCTCTATGTTGTGCTATATGTTGTCATTTGTAGCTCTATGTTTGTTGTGTATATGTTGTTTGTAGCTCTATGTTGTGTTATATGTAGTTTGTAGCTCTATTTTGTGTTTTAGCTCTATGTTGTGTTTTGTAGCTCTATGTTGTGTTATATGTCGTTTGTAGCTCTATGTTGTGTTATATGTTGTTTGTAGCTCTATGTTGTGTTATATGTTGTTTGTAGCTCTATGTTGTGTTATATGTCGTTTGTAGCTCTATGTTGTGTTATATGTCGTTTGTAGCTCTATGTTGTGTTATATGTCGTTTGTAGCTCTTTGTTGTGTTATATGCAGTTGTTTGTAGCTCTATGTTGTGTTATATGTTGTTTGTAGCTCTATGCTGTGTTATATGTAGTTTGTAGCTCTATGTTGTGTTATATGCGTTGTGTTGTTTGTGTAGATCTATGTTGTGTTTATGTCTATGCTTTATGTTTTGTAGCGTTTGTAGCTCTATGTTGTGTTATATGTCGTTTGTAGAGCTCTATGTTGTGTTATATGTTGTTTGTAGCTCTATGTTGTGTTATATGTGTGTTGTTTGTAGCTCTATGTTGTGTTATATGTTGTGTTATGTTGTGTTTATGTTGTTTGTAGCTCTATGTTGTGTTATATGTCGTTTGTAGCTCTATGTTGTGTTATATGTTGTTTGTAGCTCTATGTTGTGTTATATGTTGTTGTTATTGTTGTGTATATTGTGTTTGTAGCTCTATGTTGTGTTATATGTTGTTTGTAGCTCTATGTTGTGTTTATTGCTCTATGTTAGCTCTATGTTGTTTGTAGCTCTATGTTGTGTTATATGTTGTTTGTAGCTCTATGTTGTGTTATTGTTGTTTTGTTGTGTTATATGTCATTTGTAGCTCTATGTTGTGTTATATGTTGTTTGTAGCTCTATGTTGTGTTATATGTTGTTTGTAGCTCTATGTTGTGTTATATGTTGTTTGTAGCTCTTTGTTGTGTTATATGTCATTTGTAGCTCTATGTTGTGTTATATGTTGTTTGTAGCTCTATTTTGTGTTATATGTCATTTGTAGCTCTATGTTGTGTTATATGTTGTTTGTAGCTCTTTGTTGTGTTATATGTCATTTGTTTGTAGCTATGTTGTGTGATATGTTTGTTTGTTTGTAGCTCTATGTTGTGTTATATGTTGTGTTATATTTGTAGCTTTGTGCTTTGTTTGTTGTGTTATATGTCATTTGTAGCTCTATGCTGTGTTATATGTTGTTTGTAGCTCTTTGTTGTGTTATATGTCATTTGTAGCTCTATGCTGTGTTATATGTATACTTGGCGGAGATGGGAATCGAACCCCCCCAAGTTGTGAATGCTAACATGCTAACGTGCTAACTGCATATCCACAAAAAAAAAGTAATATCAATACTAATAAGAATCATATGAAAGTATTCCTGCTTGCGATTGGTTCCGATACCATGTGACACCCACGAACAGACACACACTTAACTACTCAAATGTGTCTTTAGATGAAGTGGAGCTCTGCGTGGCAATGCTAAATCTACCCCGTCCACCTTTTTACGCTTTAGCTGTCATCTCGCCGAGAGCGCCAATACATCATAGCGGCGGGAAGACAGATGCAAAACGGTTAAGATGCGAGGGCCGAAATGATTTTGTGCATTATTTATGGTCTTCCATCATAGCACACTGGGTTTATTTAATGTTGCCATCATTCTCTCTTGATTGCTGCTTTTCATTGTTTTGCTAACTTGATGGAGAAAAAAAAAAACAAAAAAACTTTCACTTTAGCATTTCAAGAAGCAAAAGCAGTGTCATAAGAATGATTCAGATCGCTGTTAAAGGAATGCCGTTATTTTTCAGACGAAGCGCTCTGTGACAGATACGTAGCAGATGTGTGATTACAACAGACACGGATTGCAACACGTATTTAAAGCACAATAAAAAAAAAGTTTTCCCTTGTAACTCGGGCTAAGGGCAGGAGCTTCGGGTACACACTCCACACTCCATACACATTTATATGTGTGTTATACTGTATATATATATATATATATATATATATATATATATATATATATATATATATATATATATATATATATATATATATGTTCTCCCCGTGCCTCAAGGAGAGTTTTTCGTCTCCTTTTTCTCCGGGTTTTCTCTCTTCTCCGGTTTCCTCCCAGTCCCAAAAACATGCACGGTAGTAGGTTGATTGGGCACCTTGGAAAATTGTCCCTAGTGTTGAATGAATGTGTGTGTGAATGTGTGTGTGTGTGTGTGTGTGTCCTGTGATGGGTTGGCATTCCATCCAGGGTGTATCCTGCCTTAATGCCTATATATACGCCTGAGATAGGACACAGGCTCCCCGTGACCCGAGTGAAGATCGGATAAAGCGGTAGAAGAATGAGAAGATGAATGAATGAATATGTACTTTATACTGGGGGGGGGGGGGGGCACGGTGGCTTTAGTGGTTAGCACGTTCGCCTCACACCGCTAGGGTCCGCGTTCGATTCCCGTCTCGGACATGTGTGTGTGGAGTTTGTGCATGTTCTCCCCTGTGTCACGCCTCATCTCCTCCCCGTCTCAGGGGATTTTTTTCTTGGGTTCTCCGGTTTCCTCCCCCCGGTCCAAAAAACATGCACGGTAGGTTGATTGGCACCTTGGAAAAATTGTCCACGTGTGTGTGTGTATGTGTGTGTGTGTGTGTGTGTGTGTGTCCTGCGATGGGTTGGCATTCCATCCAGGGTGTATCCTGCCTTAATTAATGCCCATAGACGCCTGAGATAGGCACAGACTCCCCGTGACCCGAGTGAAGATCGGATAAAGCGGTAGAAGAAGGAGATGAATGAATGAATGAATGATATATATATATATATATATATATATATATATATATATCTATATATATATATATATATATATATATATATATATATCTATATATATATATATATATAATGTGACCTTTTTCCACTCACTGTTTGAAGGCACGGGGCACGGTGGCTTAGTGGTTATCACGTTCTCCTAACACACCGCCAGGGTCCGGGTTCGATTCCCGCCTTGTGTCTGTGGAGTATTTGCATGTTCTCCTCGTGCCTCAGGGTTTGCATTTTTCTCCGCCTCATTTTTTTTTTCTCCGGGTTCTCCGGTTTCCTCCCCCCGGTCCAAAAAACATGCACGGTAGGTTGATTGGCACCTTGGAAAATTGTCCCTAGTGTATGAATGTGTGTGTGAGTGTGAGTGTGTGCGATGGAATTCCATCCAGGGTGTATCCTGCCTTAATGCCCATAGACGCCTGAGATAGACACAGACTCCCCGTGACCCGAGGGAAGATCGGATAAATCAGTAGAAGATGAATGAATGAATGTTTATAGGCAGTGTTTTTTTTAGTTTGTTTGTTTTTGTATTAGTGACGTGTGCAAAAGCATCACTATTAGAATCTCTCGTCCCGCAGTTTTTGTCCCATCCTCACAAATCCTCACATACCTCATATCGTGCGGCCCGATGGTATGAGGTGTGCTGTTACTTTTATAAGGAATCGCTGTAGGGGGTCCGGAGTGGATCACGATCATATACCTCCCCAATGCCACACACACGTTCGGAATTTCGGGAAATGCGCGACATTCCGGCCCCATAGAGAATGAATAGGGAAAGTTGACGCTCCGCTGTTTGGCCCGTGTTCACCCGACATGCACTTGTGACATATCCACTCGTAGGTGAGATGGAGTCGGTCGCGATCATATGACTGCTGCATGGGGTCACATTGCCGCAAATGTGAAAAATCTGCGTAACTCGGACACAGGGTCATGTGACAAGTATTTTGTCTCATGTTTCGTCCACAAGAAGAATTTTAAAGAAGTTTAAATTAATGTACAGTATGTTTCAAGGAAACATTAATATCTTTACGGAATATACCAATGTATATAAGTTACCCAAGCTTGTTATTTCTGCATGGAAAAAACTGGAATATTCTATATGAATAACTTAAGTGAAATGCCATGAAATTGAATGGTACTATTGTCTTGTTATGGTCTACACCAAACAGATTCTTGATTCGGGAAGCGGTGTCGCCCGTTCTCGACAAAGACAGAGTCCATGTGGCCAGACAGAGCTGTACATCACCGTGATTTGTGTGTCAGGCCCCCGTATTAATAAAGGTAACCCCGACAGACAGTCTGAGGGCTGCTGGGACATCTGTTAGCCGAGTCTCAACCTGAGAGCCGCGCTCAGTTTTGGCAGCTCTGTCCTCTAACCCAGATGGAGATGTAGCGATCATGGTGGGCCACAGACTACCACAAGCGACAAGTCTGGAGAGCGATAGAAACACAGAGAGAGAGAGAGAGAGAGAGAGAGAGTGAGGGAGGAAAGTGAGAGGGAGGGAGGAAGTGAGTGAGGGAGGTTTTAAATCAAGACGCAATCCAAAGGCCCTCTATAAATCCCTTGAATGGGTTTGGTAGGGGGACAGAAAGCACACCTGCAAGAATTATGTAAGCCTTATTAATGCATAAATATCCGAGATCAGCTTCGGCCACGGCCTCCTCATGATGGGAATAAATCTCCGAGTGCACCCAGTAAAGGAGGAGAGCGAGAGCATAAGAGTATATGGATATGTGAAAACGAAACACTGGCCAAAATAGAAATCCGGATCGCAAGCTGTAGCGAGAATGAACAAACAAAACTAAAACAACACTTTCCAATGTGTACAGTACTGACATAGAAAGCAATGAAATGATCTATATTAATAACAAAGTTATTCTTGTTATTGTTATACCAAGCGTTTTAGCATTATTGTTATTTCTTTAAGATATAAAGTCATGTATAACAAGTCATATATACATGTATGGCATTTGGCAGATGCCCTTATCCAGAGCGACTTACAATTGAGCAATTGTGGGTTAAGGGCCTAGCTCAAGGGCCCACTAGTGTCATCTTGGTGGTTATGGGGTTTGAACCTGCGGTCTTCTGGTCCAGACGCCAATGCCTTACCACTGAGCCACCACCTGCCGTAAAAAGAGGAAACAATAAATAAATACATACATAAATTATATATATATATATATATATATATATATATATATATATATATATTATATATACTAATATATTGTATGTATGTACTATATATATTTATATATATATATATATATATATATATATATATATATATATATATATATATACATACATATACCTATGGTAATCATTCTAAAAAATTAAAAATAATAATAATAATAATATATATATATATGAGAGAGATAGCATAGAATTAACTGCCTGTCATTTTAATAATAATCTGGTAATTATATTAATAATATAAATATAATAATTATAATAATATATAATAATATCCATAATAATAATATAATAATAATAATAATAATAATAATAATAATAATAATAACTGATAAATGATGGGGTTCATTTATAGTGTCTATAGTTAGATTTTAAGGCATCAAGTCCAACCAATGGACTACATTGGAATACATTGTGACGAGTCATAATACGAGAATGAATATTAATTGCAGCAATTCATACAAATGATGTATTATAGTTTATATACAAGGTTTGTTTACATAGATTACACTAAAATATGATTTATTTTCATTGCGTTGCCATTTTGGCGCATGTGTATTGGTAGGCGCTACTGGTAATTGTAATTTATTTTAATAAATTTAATAAATTTATTATTATTTTTTAGGTGTTGCGCTGTTCATTTGTGTTGTTTGTTGTAGCACCTTATATATGTTGAAATACCTACTTGACCACGCCCACCAAATGACTCAATGCTCCGCCCACACACCCTACAAATCATCCACAGACAGGTTTGCCCATATTCAAGCATTAACATCTACAATTTATAGATTCTACATTATACAATGTATAGCTTATAGATTGCAATAACATGGTGTTAAGTTATAATATCAAGCATGCAGTTCTTTTTTTTATTAGCCTTGTTGTTGTTTACCGCCTGCATGAACTATAGACTCGCCAGATCCTGTCCATTAAATTCAAACTTTACATTCAATTCCCATTCATTCTTATCACATCCGAACTCGGCGCAAGCACCACGGTATAAATGAACCCAGCAAATCATCACTTTCCTCTTTATGATCTCTCTCTCTCTCTCTCTCTCTCTCTCTCTCTCGGCTCTGTCGGCTCAATTATCCCCTAATGTGGGTTAAAAGTAAAAAGAATGGACAGCCGTCACTGACGTCGACGTCTCATGATAGAGAGATTGCTCTTTTTTTTTTTCTTTCCTCGCCCGGTCCAAGCCACAGACTCGGATAATCACAGTTGTCCCAAACACCTGCGTTTCTATTGCCCCGACCTGCCTCTCAAATGAGCTCAATTAATGACAATCACCCAGCAGGTGTCAGAACACAGACAGTAATGGATAGGCCACTGTGGGCTGGACCGGCAGCGCTTGCCTCTGCAGTAAATATGTAATGATTATAGCAGGGGCGGCGAGGGCATAGACCACAGAGTAATCTATTTGTGTTTGGCCGGGCTTGATGCAGTTAAACAAGCTCTACAAACTGAAATGGATGGACTGGAATCTTATTGAGCATGGCTAAGCAAGCTAGGACTGAAAGGGAAATAAACAGAGAGAGAGAGAGAGAGAGAGAGAGAGAGAGAGAGAGAATAGAGTGGTCTGTATATAGACTTCAACTTCTCAATCACAGCAGTTATATCAGTAAATGCTTCAGACATGACTTTTCTCACATGGGTTATACATATTACACACTATATGTAGTATATCTATCTATCTATCTATCTATCTATCTATCTATCTATCTATCTATCTATCTATCTATCTATCTATCTATCTATCTATCTATCTATCTATCTATCTATCTATCGATCTATCTGTAAGTCTGTCTGTCTATCTATCTATCTATCTATCTATCTATCTATCTATCTATCTATCTATCTATCTATCTATCTATCTATCTATCTATCTATCTATCTATCTATCTATCTATCTATCTATCTCTATCTGTCTGTCTATCTGTATCTATCTATCTATCTATCTATCTATCTATCTATCTATCTATCTATCTATCTATCTATCTATCTATCTATCTATCTATCTATCTATCTATCTATCTATCTGTCTATCTATCTATCTATGTCTGTCTATCTATCTATCTATCTATCTATCTATCTGTCTGTCTGTCTGTCTGTCTGTCTGTCTGTCTGTCTGTCTGTCTGTCTGTCTATCTATCTATCTATCTATCTATCTATCTATCTATCTATCTATCTATCTATCTATCTGTATCTATCTATCTATCTATCTATCTATCTATCTGCTATCTATCTATCTATCTATCTATCTATCTGTATCTATCTATCTATCTATCTATCTGTCTATCTATCTATCTATCTATCTATCTATCTATCTATCTATCTATCTATCTATCTATCTATCTATCTATCTATCTATCTATCTGTATCTATCTATCTGCTATCTATCTATCTATCTATCTATCTATCTATCTATCTATCTATCTATCTATCTATCTGATCTATCTATCTATCTATCTATCTATCTATCTATATCTATCTATCTAACAAAATAATAATAATAATAATAATAATTAATGAGAAGATTTACCCCAAATAACTGTGCATTTTGCAGAACAAATGATAAATTAATCATGTTTTTTTTTTGAGCAAACTTTTAATTGTTTAATAGTTAAAAAAATAAATAAATACAGGAGAATTTTCAAGTCTCAATTTTTTCACTCCCTTAATAAAATCTTAGCACAATCAGAATCGGAGCTTTTTACACACGTACAAGGAATTCATTTGATCTCGTATGGAATTCATATATATATATCGTACTATTGCACAGAGAAAGTCAGGTAACATTGTTATTGCACATATTTCTGTTTTACTGAATAATTACAGCCATTTCTGCCATTAGAGACTTTTTTACTGCGCGTTGGCATTTAGGTGTTAATATGGTGGATTGCCTGGGGCTGGAAGACACTTTTCTAGTGGTATATTTGGTCACTTGAATAATTATAATAAGTCCAAAGTATCTCGTCTCTTTAATTGCAAAATGTAAATATATCATTCATTCATCTTCTACCCAACCATCTAACCTCTTCATCTTCTTCTACCGCTTTATCAAATTATCCGATCTTCCCTCGGGTCACGGGGAGTCTGTGTCTATCTCAGGCGTCTATGGGCATTAAGGCAGGATACACCCTGGATGGAATGCCAACCCATCGCAGGACACACACACACACATCACACACATTCACACACATTCATACACTAGGGACAATTTTTTCCAAGGTGCCAATCAACCTACCGTGCATGTTTTTTGGAAACCCGGAAAACCCGGAGAAAAACCCCCTGACGCATGGGGACAACATGCAAACTCCCCGGGAATCGAACCCTCAACCCACAAGGTGTGTGGTGAACATGCCCCCCCCCCCCCAAAAAAAAAATGTAAATATAGTGTGTAAGATTATGATACTTTTTAAAAAGCAATTTCAATCCAGTTTTAGTAAAATCACCTGCCAAGAAAATAATTAAAAAATGCTTTTATTTTCCATTTGTTGATTTAAATAAATAAATAAATAAATAAATAATGTGGCTTTTCTCTGTAGCATGTAAAGAATCTAAACACACGCTGAAAGTGTAAAATACTCAAAGGCTATTTAGACGTTTTATACATAAAATGCGTCCGAGCAGACAAGAGTGCGCTTTGTGAAGTCTAAACTGTAAGTACATTGTGTAGACAGAATTCTGAGATTATTGGCAAAGTGGTCTGGCGAGTGAGAAACTTGGCAGTATTTGCTAAATGACTTTGCGCCGTGTGATTAGACTGCATGGCAGCTCGGAAACGCCGAATCCCAGAAGGCCCAAAATGAGACAGATGGCATCTGGGTAGGCAGGGTTTTTTTTTTCTCTGTTTTTTTTTCCCTCCTCACCTTCATTTTTTCTGTAGAAAGAATAAGAAGCGTTTCATTACTAACATCTAGAGCGCGTTTGTTGTCCGTACGCACCCGCGTATGCATCGTGAAAGTGAACGCGATTTAATGCGACGTAACAGTCGCGCGTTGGCGATATTTCCCTTTCTTTTAACTGCTAAAACCTTAAACCTTCCTCTCCCGCGGCTCGCTAGCATTAGCATAAAGGCATTAAAATGTGAATAGGAATTAATTTGAACTCCCTCCCATTGGATTTAATGGAAGTTTGCTCTTCCTTCCCTTTACCCCACAGATCTCTCTCTGTCTCTCGCTCTCTCTCGCTCTATCTCAGTCCATAAATATTAATATTAATAACCGCGAAGGGCCAGCGCTTGGGCGAAGCCGTATACAGAATGATATTAGGGATCGAGAGACGCCTCTCGCGGGAAGCGCCCTCAAACGAGTGCCTTTGCTTTCTGCCGCCACGGATCTTTAAGAAATCCAATCTTCGTACAGCGCCAGAAGTTATTTTCCGAGGGATCTCGCATGCGCGCTGGAGGAATTGAGTCTTGAACCGGGTTTCCGCTCCAGATTGGATCCGGTTCAGTTCACACCAGTGTAACTCCATTATATACCAGGCAGGAGATAATCAGATAGATAAGCAGCTATGATCAGGATCAGCACACAACTATTCTCTGTGTTTCATCAGGCGGGAAAGATCGACAGCGCTGCGAAGAACGCCGTTATCGCTGACTCCCCCCCCCCACACACACACACACCCTTACCCCCGTTCCTTTCTTTCGTTCGTTCTTTCTTTCTTCCTCTAAGCAATCTCTCTATCATTTTTCCTCGCCACGGAAGTTTATACCTTTGATCATATTTTGCCGAGATGCACACAATGCCACATGCATGACTGTCTTTGTGAGAGCCATCCATATTCATCACGGTGCGTCTTGTGGACCCACTGTTCTGGTGAGTGCACACCTTTGACTCCACTCTTGTCAGACGGTTGCATCATTTGTTTGCACTTCATAGTTTCAGAGTTTAAAGTTGGGATGGATTGATACAAAAGCCAGAGAGATAGAGAGAGAGAGAGAGAGAGAGAGAGAGAGAGAGAGAGAGAAGCGTATGGGCGTGAGGGTGGTTGCCTGTGCGCTCGCCCCTACCGGAAAATAATTCCGAGGTCATCGCGGTTAAGGTCAGCTTACTTGAACATCAAAGGTCCTTCCACGTTTTCAGCTTTGCAGGACACTTCACCTCTTTCAGTCAACACACACACACCTTTAATCTTTAATCACCGGGGCTGCAATCTCTCCTCAGCCCCTGTTCAGTCGATACGCCCTTGCTTTGTAGTCCTGACGGAAGGTTGAAGGAACTAAAAGTATATGATGATGATCATGATGATGAAACGAGAGGGAGATGCACTTTCGGGGGGGCGTCCGCGCTCGCCGCGCATTAAACCCCAATGTGTAATATACAGCCGGGGATTTGATTGTACAGACACAACAGACTAAAATAATACGACATTGATCAATCTTTCTTCCTTCCTTTTATATTTATTTATTTTATTTATTTATTTTATTTATTTAATCGAGAAGCATTTTTTTCCCTCCTCGGCTGTTAAAAATAGTTAGTTTGAATCATTTTTAGGCTCTAGGGCTCCTATTCGGACGGTTCGGAAGGGTTCGAGAGCCGGTATTGCCACCCTTGGGTCCTTGAGTAAGGCCCTTAATCCTTAGTGCTCCAGGGAAGGGGGCGCTGTGTCAAAAAAAATCAACGCTGGTATATATCGAAGTAAGAATTTCACTGTATTGTAATCTATATGTGGGATACGGTGGTTTAGTGGTTAGCACGTTCGCCTCACACCGCCAGGGTCCGGGTTCGATTCCCGTCTCGGCCATGTGTGTGTGGAGTTTGTGCATGTTCTCCCCGTTCCTCAGGGGGTTTTTCTCCAGGTTTCCTCCCCCGGTCCAAAAACATGCACGGTAGGTTTATTGGTACCTTGGAAAATTGACCATAGTGTATGAATGTGTGTGTGTGTGTGTGTGTGTGTGTCCTGCGATGGGTTGGCATTCCATCCAGGGTGTATTCTGCCTTAATGCCCATAGACGCCTGAGATAGGCACAGACTCCCCGTGACCCGAGGGAAGATCGGATATAGCGGTAGAAGATGAATGAATGAATGAATGAATGAATGAATGTAATCTTTATGTGACAATGTAATGCAAGGCTGTTTTGCTTCGTGTCCTCGATACTTCTATAAGACGTAAACACTAACAATAAGCCGGTCAGATGATTTTTACCCCTCTTTGAGCATCGCGGCTCAACGCTACCGCTAACTATTAGCTACTTTTGAAATGAATATTTGAAATAATTACAATTGATTTATTGACATGTCAAAGTCCAGATAAAAGTACCTCAGAAGTCATGGCTATAACCGTCCTCGAAAGCACACAGTGAGCGAACATGATGTTAGGAACGTGAACATTCCGAGAGGTATGCTAACCGCTCGCGCTCGTCATCCGAGAAGACCAACGCTGAAGGTTCCAGTGAAACGGATCCCGGGTCGGGCACACGGCGAACACGATGTCAGGCGGTTGCAGGGTCGTGTTCATAACATTCATAGTCTTCACCACTAAATCTGCCGTGGCTAGCTGGCTAGCTAACCTGACAGGATTTATGTTAGCCATCCTAGTCTGAAAAGAAAACAACAATAGTACATCTTCACTGTTAACGGCGGTCGGCTAACTATGTAGCTTGACAAAAATAAAATAAAAATAAATAAATAAAAAAAAATCCCAGACCGTACCTACACAGAAGCATTTGAAGTTTGTTTCTTTGCCTCTAGCTTCACCTCAAAGTCTGGCCTGCAGTCTACAGACGGCGCCTTCTTGATCTCGGTCCTTCGGGTTCGAGAGAAGTTGCACGCTCTAAACAAGGTATTAAAAAACATTCCTCCAGAAAGTCGGCTACGTCTGGAATACGGTTCGACAAATAGTACACACACAAAAAGTAGGAGGTTAAATCCAGGTCCATGCAGGGTTCTTTAGCTTAGAGCTAGCCTTAAACCACAGCGCTTTCCCTCCATTTTTTCCCTCCATTTTCATTTGAATAACCGGATCTGAGCGTTTGTTGTGTTTTTGTTTATCTCAAGCGCTGTGTGTGTGTGGGGGGGGGGGAGATGCTGCGAGGCATTTGAGGGCGCATGCTAATAAAATAATAAACAAAACGAATACCGGTATGCTCGTACACCAAAATATCGCCTTTAGCAATATAAAGCGCTCTTTTTTTTGGTTTGTTCTCATGGGGGTGCCTTTGAGAGAGGAGGTTCCGCGGAGAACTTTCTAAAGCACCATCTAAAGCAGCATTATGGCGGGACTGGAATGGGTCAGGTGTAGCTATTAGACAGTGTATATAGTGTTTGATGAGCGATGTCACCTTATAACACAAAATACACCTAGCGCTTTTTCTCCTTGTGTGTATTCGCTTCCGTGTGTATAAATTTTTCGCTTCCTGGACATTTTGGGATATAATATATAATATATATATATATATATATATATATATATATATATATATATATATATATATATATATATATATATATATATATATATACATATATTATTTCTCTCTCTCTCTCTCTCTCTCTCTCTCTATATATATATATATATATATATATATATATATATATATATATATATATATAATATCATTCATTTCATTCTACCAGGGAGTCCACGGGAGTCTGCGCTTATCTCTATGGGCCAGTAAGGCAGGATACACCCTGGATGGGATGCCAACCCATCGCAGGACACACACACACAGACACACACACACACACACATTCACACACACACACATTCATACACTAGGGACAATTTTCCAAGGTGCCGATCAACCTACCGTGCATGTTTTTGGACCGGGGGAGGAAACCCAAGAGAACCCGGAGAAAAACCCCCTGATGCACGGGAGAGAACATGCAAACTCCACACACCACATGGCCGAGACGATAATCGAACCCGGACCCTGGTGGTGTGAGGGGAACCTGCTAACCACTACGCCACCATGCCCTACACACACACACACACATATATATATATATATATATATATATATATATATATATATATATATATATTATATATATATATATATTTTGCATATGTGCACTTGTGAAGCAAGGAATTTTGTAACATAGTCAGATGCATTGTGGGAGATGTAGTTTATCATCAGTGCACGCTTTCGAGCACCTTCAATCGTACACCTTTTTTCACACTAGCTAAATGACGTTCGGCCCCAGAGAGGCCTTGCGTTTGACACGTGTTTTCTAAAAGATACCCCTGATGAACCCTTTTCTCCTCCACACCTGGACCCCGGCTATAACTTGCTCACGGTGGTTAATGCCCATGAAGAGACCAACAGAAGGTGAAAAGGTTTCCACGCTCACTCAGACGTCGCGTTTAGAAAAACGCGTGCGTTACTGTAGCCCAAATCAGTATGCTTGTGTAGTAGTCCAAATCCGACGTCTGGTTATCTCTACTCCGGCCCGATACCTTCTTTCCTTCTTTTCTTCTCATCCTTCGCCCTGCACCTCTCTCTCTCTCTCTCCCTCTCCTCTCTCTCTCTCTCTCTTATTGGCGGATGCGCCGTAAACGACGGTAATTGCAGCATTAAACCTGAGTTTATTATTTCTTTGCCCGTGCAGGTGCGGCGATGATATGAGGCCCAGGTTTGCATTTACATACAAATTGAAGGTTTTTTTTCCCCCCCCCCCCCCCCTCCCCTCTTTCTTATTAATCAGACGGACAGCAGGAATCAAACAGCGCCACTCCATCAGCCTCTTAAATACATTTGGTGACATTTTTTACCCGGCATTAGCATGATAGGGCAAGCGGAGGATAATGTCCCAATGATTGCTTTTTCCATCGCGAGCACAAACGGTTTCATTTTTCCTGTCATCTCAAATAAGCGTTAAAGAGGCTTTGGGAGGCTCTCGGGCCGTATGCCTGAGGCTGCGCAGGGACCGCTGATGGCCATATTAAAGAACCATTAGCGCGCCGCCGCTTCGATCATCTCGCGCAGGCCGTGCGCTTTCGAATGCGATGCGCCGCACGGCGTTAGAGAGAGAGAGAGAGAGAGAGAGAGAGGGGGAAAAAAAATCACGTGGGCACGCACTCTCTCTCTCTCTTTTTTTTTTTCCACCCCCTCAAACAAAATGCATTACAACGGTAATTTTGTGACTGTTAAGATAACTAGCGTTAACAAGCGCTTAATTAAAATGTACAATAAATGGCCGTCTGCGGCCTTATCGGTGAAGCAGAAGCGCAGAAGGGGGAGGTAAGGGGTTGTTGGGGGGGGGGGGGGGGTTGAGGAGGGGGGTGGTATTTGGCGGGAGCGTGCGGCTGATCACGAGCTCGTTTTGCAGATTAATTGCTTTTCTGTCTGGCAAAAGCAGCCGCTTCTGTCGCCAGATCCTAAATAACCAGATAGGGACTTTATCAATCAAGCTCTTCTGCTTGTTTTTCCTCTCTATATCTCGTCTCCCTCGCTCTCTCTCTCTCTCTCTCTCTCTCTATCTTTACTCTCAGTCTGAGCGCTAGAAACTCTGTATTTCACACTCTATATAGTGCTCTTATAAAGGGATTAAGGAGACATTTGGGATTTGACCCTTTTTCTATTCAATTGCTCCCTATTGCACATATGAAGCTGTTACATTATACTGTAAATAGTGCGCTTATACGGGGAGCAAGGAGTCATCGGGGATCCGGCCCAGCCTCGCTATAAAAACCAGACGGTATAAAAATTCGGAATATATAGTGTACGAATATATCTCAGCGAATAGTGTTTTTTTTTTTTTTTTTTACGCTGCTGCCTCACGATGCAGAAAATGGAGCGAAAAAAACTAAATATGAGTTTGGTTGGTGCTTGTGTGGCACCTCACACGTATGAGGAAAGGGGCCGATGACTTTAAATAGCCTCTTATAGGAGGCATTGCCATCATTTTGTGTGGACATGTGTAATTCCCCATGGCTCAGGGGGTTTTTCTCCGGGTTCTCCGGTTTCCTCCCGGTCCAAAAACATGCACGGTAGGTTGATTGGCACCTTGGAAAATTGTCCCTAGTGTATGAATGTGTTTGTCTGTGTGTGTGTGTGTGTGTGTGTCCTGTGATGGGTTGGCATTCCATCCAGGGTGTATCCTGCCTTAATGCCCATAGACGCCTGAGATAGGCACAGACTCCCCGTGACCCGAGGGAAGATCGGATAAAGCGGTAGAAGACGAATGAATGAATGAATGTGTAATTCCGCCATAGTAACTTGTTCATGGTGGCGAACAGGTCATGCGTCTATTTACGTGTGTACGGGGCCGTGTGAAAATCCCACATATGGCGAACGCGGCTGTCTAGGAGCAGCAGGCTGCGTCGTTGCCGGGACCTCTGGAGAAATAAGGGTCTATATTTGGGGTGATAAATGGGACGTGCGACTTATGGTTAAAACATGTGACATGCTGGTCATGCTTTAAGACTCGCAGAGAGAATAGCCTTTATATGTCACATATACATTACAGCGCAGTGGAATTCTTTCTTCACAGGGCTTGTTGTTTCGCACGCTGGGGGGGCGGCAAATGATACAGCGCCCCCTATAGCACAGCAGCTTGGCCATGCCCAGGGGTGCTCGAACCCCTGACCTTCAGATCAGTAGTCCAGCAGCTTAAAACAACTGAGATGCAGAGAGAGAGAGAGAGAGAGAGAGAGAGAGACTGTGGACTGTTTGTTTTGGAAAGGAGGTAAAGAAAACACACAAACTCACCTCAAGCCCCGCCCCCTCCTACCACCACCACCATGCTTTAATACTTGCATTTTTTTTATTACCAGCAATAATTCTTGTCTGTTATTGGAGATTGTTGGAGTGTAGCTCACTGGTTAAGGCACTGGGCTCTGGACCTGCTAGATCACGGGTTCAAATCCCACTGCCACCGCTAGCGGGCCCTTGAGCAAGGGCCCTTAACACTCAATTGCTCCATTGTACGTCGCTCTGGATAAGGGCGTATGCCAAATAAATGAGAGCAGGAGTGTGTATGTGACGGACTTACACACTGACCCTCATAAGGGTACGGGTTACATAAGTGCACTAGTCTACGTGTGGTGTGGTTGTGTGTGTGTGTGTGTGTGTGTGTGTGACCTCCCAAACATGTTTGCTTAAGTGCGTGGGCGTTTTATTTCCTTTCTGTATTTGGCACGTGTAGGACTGGGAAACATCCTGTTTCTATATTTGGATCTTTCGTTTGTCTCTGCATTGCTTTGCTCATTTCTTTTTTTAACGATTGAAATCCAACGCTCCGAAAAAAAAAAAAAAAAAAAAAACAACGGAAAAAAAAGAGAAATTCCCAGTCAGGACCGCCCCCCCCCTTCTCCCCTTCTCTTGCTATCTAGCTTCTCTTGGTTAAGTCACTGTAAGCTGTTCTTATTGGGCCTGACTGGGTTAGATAAACATCGATTTGCCAGCTTGTTTTAAACAAACACAAGCCCGCGTTATTTCCCTAATGCTGCGCGACAGCCCTGCAGTGTCAAGTGTCTCTGTGTGCACCCATGCCGGACCACTGAAGAGTAATTGCCCATATGTCATAGCCAGAAAACTTAAGTGACAATATAACCCGAGACATCCAGGAAGTCTCCCGGGTGGTGGGGTTGATGGAAGTGGGGGGGGGGGTACATTAAGCAGAGATGAGCCTGGCACGAGCTACATGATAGCGACAGAATGAGACCTTTAGGCCTGAAAGCTATGAGGTGGTCTGACTGTGTCATGAGGTCTCGTCTTTGGGGGAAAAAAGAAGAGAGAGAGAGAGAGAGAGAGAGGGGGGAGAGACAGGCTTGACTGCTGCTGCTGTCGCTCTTTGCACTTATCAGATCTCGTTTAGCCGGAGTGATTTATAAAGTGCCGGAATGATAAATGTTATTGTAAAGGAGCTGGTGGTAGCGGAGGCATGGCTACTGTCAGTCCGAGACAAAGAACGAGGGCCAACGAAGAAGGAGGAGGAAGGGGAACAGAGGTGACGGGCGGGCGAGCCAGGATCAGTGGGAGCCGGTGTCCTGTGTAGAGGCCGTCATAAATCACGGCATCAAGGACTCCCCCCCCCACACACACACACACACAATGTAAAGCCGTGTAGCAAAAAGTCATCAGGGGTCGTGTAGTTGTAAACTTCTGTTTACAAAATGTGAAAAAAAACAAGGATTTTGGATTTAAAAAATAACATTCACCTTCTCATTCATTCATTCATCTTCTACCGCTTTATCCGATCTTCCCTCGGGTCACGGGGAGTCTGTGTCTATCTCAGGCGTCTATGGGCATTAAGGCAGGATACACCCTGGATGGAATGCCAACCCATCACATGACACACACACTCACATTCACACACACATTCATACACTAGGGACAATTTTCCAAGGTGCCAATCAACCTACCGTGCATGTTTTTGGATCGGGGGAGGAAACCGGAGAACTCGGAGAAAAACCCCCTGAGGCACGGGGAGAACATGCAAACTCCACACACACATGGTCGAGACGCGAATCGAACCCGGACCCTGGCGGTGTGAGGAGAAAATGCTAACTACTAAGCCACCGTGCCCCTTAAAAAATAAAATAAGAATGTAAAAAATAAAAAAGTGCATATTTATATAGTTTAAAATATGCCCCTCCCCCTCACGAACAATGTTATACCCGTATAATGTCTCACGCTAGCGCTCAGTGCTAGAAAGTAAAATTTCAGTAATCTTTATACTGAATGAAATATACTGCAATTATTTAGCATAATAAAGATACAGTAAAAAAAATAAGAGTAGTCAACAATAACGATTTATTAGATTAATTTTTTGCATGGGATCAGTACATTTAAATAATGAATAGAATCCAATGAATAGAATTTCTGTGCTAAAGTAACATTACAGGGTTTGAGGGCAAACGCTTTTGCACATTTCCTGAAGAGAAAGTTGAAGCTTTGGATGTAAAATATTTGAATAAGTGTAGATCTATTTCTTTTTCTTTTCAAGTTTGAGTTCTTCATCCAAAAAAAAAGGTACAGATATTATTTTCATTTTATATAGAAATACACAAAAAAGGGGGCGTGGCTCAGGGGTTTAATGCCTTGGGCTATTGATAGGAAGGTCAGGATTTCGACCCCCGCCCCCTGGTGCTATAGGGGGCGCTGTATCATTAACCTCATTGCATAATTGTATTTAAAAGAATTTATATGCATAAATACATAAATAATATCCGAGGCATTATTTTAAATGTTTATTTTAATGTTTAAAAAGGGGCATGGTGGTTTAGTGGTTAACACGTTCACCTCACACCGCCAGGGTCCGGGTTTGATTCCCGTCTCGGTCATGTGTGTGTGGAGTTTGTGCATGTTCTCCCCGTGCCTCAGGGGGTTTTTCTCCGGGTTCTCCGGTTTCCTCCCCCGGTCCAAAAAAAACATGCACGGTAGGTTGATTGTCACCTTGGAAAATTGTCCCTAGTGTATGAGTGTGTGAATGTGTGTGTGTCCTGTGATGGGTCGGCATTCCATCCAGGGTGTATCCTGCCTTAATGCCCATAGACGCCTGAGATAGGCACAGACTCCCCGTGACCCGAGGGAAGATCGGATAAAGCGGTAGAAGATGAATGAATGAATGATTTTAATGTATAAATGTATAGTAACCCCCCCCCCGATCCTTTTTGTCTCTGAAAATGAAGCATTTATCTTTGTAAAGCACGAGCAAATCCATGCATGTAAAGATGCTTTTTTTCTGTCTTACCATGAACGCTGTTTTTATTTACAATTATATTTGTTTTTTTGTTTTTTTTTTCCTCTTTTTTCTTATAGATGGGAGAAGAGAAGCAAAGCAGGGGTAAATCCATGCATGTAAAGGTGCTTTTTTCCCCCCCTGTGTCTAAGTGACAGTAAATATTCAGTAATAGTCCTTCTGTTTATTACCCGCAGATAAACAAGATACGCCAAATAAACAAAACACTATAAATGAGATTTCTGAATCCTGTTAAATTCGGTAAAAGTAAATGAAGGTCAACTCACACATAATATCCTTTCACTGCCATTTCTTCATCTAACTTTATGACTTATTAGACTTACACCTTCCTGACTGATACCATAAACAACAACAACAACAACAACACAAACACATTTGTGTTTGTTTCTGATGGATATTTTTCCAAGATACTTGACTGAATGTTTCTAACACTTATATCTTTACTTTACGTACTTGTCTTTCCATATGGCATGGATGTAAACAACAACACAGGGCTGTGCTGTTAAAGGAAAACAACAAACAACACTGAGCCGAGTGAATAAAGGAGTCGCTTTAAAAATTATTATTTATATATATTTTTTTTTTACCAGGCTTGAAAAAAGCTTGTTTACCAATAACAGACCATCCTGAAGTGTTTACTTCCTTTTATCGTCGATCGCGTTGATGACTTCGATTTAATAAAGAACGAGATTTTATCCGTTTAGCGTTAATATTAATATCGTGGCTCGTCTGCAAAAGGAAGCTAAAGTAAAGATTGTCATTGGAGTGAGATAACGAGATTTGTTTGGCGCCTCTCCGATAACGGCAGCAGTAGAAAGAAGAAAAAAAACAACAACAATAATATAATAATATTTATTTATTTATTTATTTATTTATTCGCGAGTAATGACGTTAGCTTGCCCTTCTATTATCGGAAGTGGAAGTCATATCGTTTTATGTCATTAGGACGTCATGTCATCTTTACGGCAAATGGTGTGCAATGAGGCTTTATTAATACCTATGTAGGTTCGCGAATGACCTAAGTAGCCTCGCGGGTTCGAATAGAACGGGGTTCGAATAGAAACCCGTGCTATTTGAGGGAAATGCTTGAGGTTGAACTTTATGTAAGTTGTGAGTTTAGTTTTTTTTGACACACACACACACACACACACACACACACACACACACACACACACACACACACACACACACACACACACACATCTGTCTCTTGTGGACTGTATCCGAGTGTGATTAGTTGTGCTCATGCTGCAGGATAAAACCTCTCAGTGTGGCATCGACAGTAATTCAACACAGAGTGTATTTTCCATAAATAATTTTCTCTTTATTGATTTCCAATCTTTGCAGGGGAAAAAAGATGTCGGACCTCTGAGGAGGAGGAGAGAGGAGGAGGAGGAGGAGGAGGAGGAGGAGGAGGAGGAAGGCGAGTTGAGAAAGTATGGGTCGTTTTAGCCTGGCGTGAAAATTCAGGAGGAGAGCTTCCATATCTCGGGAGCTCCCGTCTCGACATGTTTATTTATGACGTCTCGTATGTGGATTATACAGGCCTGCACATGTCATTGACTAGAGACGCTCTGGGAGAAAAGGAGCCGGAAACGTATATAAATACTTACGCTTTGCATTTTCCGACCGTGCACGTTCGTCTCATCAAAAGCGGCGCTTTTATATGCGCGTGCGTTCGAGGTCGATTTGACTTGTAACGAAAGGCAATCTTTATGACAGATGATTCCAATTGTATTAGAAACGTTATTAATATTCATGTCCTGTAATGGACCGGGGTTGTATCCAGAATGCGGTCCTGCCTATCGCGATGGGCGTTTCCGGGATAGACCCTGACCCGAAGACGGACGAATGAATATTAACGTGGGGTTATGTTAGCTGTCATAAAGTGGTTTTCGCTGGTGCTATTGCATCTCTCTAATGAACGCTATAATATATATATATATATATATATATATATATATATATATATATATATATATATATATATATATATGTGCTATATATCTGATCTCTGCTCCTTCACTTTGCGTTGTTGTTGTTTTGCGAATGAACGAAACCCGAACAATAAAGAACAATAAAACCTCTTGACTTGAACAACAATGAAGAAATGAATAAAGAAACTTCAGTGCATCCGGCGCATTCACAACAGGTACGATCTCTCCTCACTATATTCGCGTATATTACCGTATGGAACCTTACGCAAGCGCATCGCATTCCCCCAAATCCGTATTACGCAATAACAGCGCATTTTTACTGAACGCAATAAAGCGCTTCCGTATAACCTAAACACCGTATCACCAGTTTATATGGAAAAAGCAACCGGAACACAATTCTTAAAGGAGCCACGTCCCATATTTTACACTTAAAATCAACCAGTAAACAAAATAACATTGTAATAACACGTGTAATCAATGGATATTAAATGAATATTAATGAATAGTGGAATGTATATTAAAAGAATCATTTCCAGTGTAAAATAAATATTGGGGAGAGACTTTGAGAGAAAGTATAACATCTGTTACAGAGGTAACTCATGCGATTTGTCAATTGTCGCTTGACAGCCCTAATATACAAATGCACAATCTAAATTTAGCCACGCCTTTCACAAGTGCCACTTTCGGAGGCCGGACATTCTTTTGACATAATGTTGTGTGTCTCTTCAGCTGTTTATTCTAAATATCATGTCCATTTATCATTATTAGCGGCCGTGCTATCATGTGTTGTAGATTAGTGTCACCTAAGCTGACACACTCGGTCTTCTTCTGTCAGTCGATGACAGGTGATTAGCATCTGTTTAAGTATGTTAAAGTGTGAGTGTGTATATATATATATATATATATATATATATATATATATATATATATATATATATATGTTTGTGTTCTCCGTGTACAGCCACAAAACCCGGTGTTGACGCTTGTCGAGAGCCCCGAAGAGAAGGTTGGGTGACACCCTTTCACCAAAGGAAAGCTGTATGTTAATAACCTGTTTAACAACCGCCCCCCCCCACACACACACACATCTCGATACTGTTTCTTATGTAAATGCATTGGTGTTTTCCAATTAAAGTCCGACAGACGGAAAGCCATTCGCACGTAGTCACAAAGCGCTAAAATAGATCGAACATTTGGGAAAAACGTACACGTATGCGGCGTGTATTTTTGGCCCGACATGCTTGTC
>JACRUU010000010.1:8553357-8555857 GCA_030449085.1 Kryptopterus vitreolus | reverse complement strand
GTACAATTGTTTCAAAACTCTTGTGGAAAGCCGAACAAAAACGCTGCTCCAGCTCTACTCGATCCGAGCTAACCAGTGTGACAGGATAGATAATGCGTTTATCACCACGTAAACCAGGGAAACAAAATAACTTTCCAGTTCCAACTGTGTCGGGTTTTGGGTCGTTATCCTTATTCATGTCTGAAAGTAAATATTTCAAGATGGAAGTTGAAGATTTCAGTTTTACTACATATTATATAATATATATATATATATATATCTATATATATATATATATATATATATATATATGGGCCCATCATATATATATATATATATATATATACTATACACACACTTCATTCTACCGCTATGGTGGATATATCATAGTATGTGCACATATAAATATATATCAGGCATATATATAATATACACATATATGGGCCATAGCCAACACAAAACACACACACACACACACACACACACACACACACAAATGCCTATATTATTATATATATATATACCTATATACTATCACTATCACACACCACACACACACACACACACATATATCGATATATCTTATATTATATAGATATATATCTATATATGCTAACCTCTAAGCCCTATCTATGTTCATTCTCTTCATCTTTCATCTTCTACCGCTTATATCCGATCTTCCCTCGGGTCACGGGTAGTCTGTGTCTATCTCAGGCGTCTATGGGCATTAAGGTAGGATACACCCTGGATGGAATGCCAACACATCACAGGGCACACACACTCATATTCACACACACATTCATACACTAGGGACAATTTTTTCAAGGTGCCAATCAAACTACTGTGCATGTTTTTGGACCGGGGGGAAACCGGAGAACCCGGAGGAAAAACCCCCTGAGGCACGGGGAGAACATGCACAAACTCCACACACACATGGCCGAGACGGGAATCGAATCCGGGTCCTGGCGGTGTGAGGCAAACGTGCTAACCACTAAGCCCCTATGTCCCCTATATATATATATATACCAGTTGCTAACGTGAAAGAGGCGGACAAATCCTCTTCCTGCTTGTGACAGGCGGAGCTTCGGAGTTTCCAAACTTTCTTAACAATACTTTCTTAACACACACACACACACACACACACACACACACACACACACATGTATATATATATATATCAGGGCCTGCAAGACCTTCTCTGCTGGCCTAAGAAATATCTGAATCACAAACTGATATTACTTATATTTTGTCCATCAATACTTATTCAGTAATTCCACATGGTCTATTCACTTCCTTTCATATCCGCCATAAGCAAATGTCGTTGCTTGTGCAGCGTCCAGACATGTATTTTCATATTAAAGCATTTAACCAATCACATTTCAGCCCGGAGCCCAGATTTCGATTTGGCGTCACCAGCGCCCTCTAGCAGGCGTTTGACCTCACCGTATTCAGAGCCGTTGATTGGATAATCTAGATCGGGTCCAATTGAGCTATTTTTGTTGCCCCACAATGGCGGAAGGAGAAGAAAAAAACAGATTAAATGGCGGATTTACTTTCAAGGCCATTTTCAAGTCGGACTATTCAAGAAAAGCCGGACATTGTTAAGAAAGTTTGGAAACTCCGAATCTCCGCCTGTCACGACCAGGAAGAGGATTGGTCTGCCTCTTTCACGTTAAGCAACTGGTTTTGAGGAAAGAGAGGAGGATGGATTTTGTTTACAAACAATCCGATTTTGTTGGTCAGTAAAATGCTGCTGTTTTCCTAAATAATATTGCAAGTTTATTATTGATGTTTCTTATTGTGGGTCACGGCTGGAAGCTGCAGTAGATTACATGTCTGGAGATGCAGTAGTTCTCCCCTGGTTTGTTTATTATACAGCAACGGCAATGTTGTACCTTTATACTGAATTTCTGCATATTAAGATGCTTTTTTATAACCATCAAGTAATAAATCAATAAATGCACGGTACGCAACTGATATATATATATATATATATACTGATCTAGCATCAAGGTTCAGGAGAAACGTTTATGTATAGTGCATCATTTCAACTATATATATATATATATATATATATATATATATATATATAATATATATATATATATATATATATATATATATATATATATATATATATATATATATCTATATATACCTATATAATCTAATGTTGTTTTATGCAGCACCAAGGTTCAGGAGCAATGTTTGCGTATAGTGCATAGTGAGCAACCTGCGCAAAACAAAACAATATAGAACAAGACAAATACGCAACCACCAAATGGCAACAAGCCATAAACCTAATGTATATGTATACAGTGCAGTGTGCAAGTAGTAAACATTTACAAGTATTAAAAGTAATAAAATGTAAACGTTAGTGATGATGATGTGCAAAAAGGCATGTAAACAGTGTGAAACTGCGAGACCAGTAAAGACCAGTATAAACAATAAAATACTGTGTAAATAGTGTGTAAACTGTAAAAAGAGGCTGCAAACTTGATTGTAATGATTATGTATGTAT
>JACRUU010000010.1:8543357-8550857 GCA_030449085.1 Kryptopterus vitreolus | reverse complement strand
ACCTTTAAAAAGGTTTCAATCTTAACCATTCCAGTGTAGCTCTGGATGTATGTTAAGGGTCGTTGTCCTACTGGAAGGTCGACCTCCGCCCAAGTTCTTTGCAGCCTCTAATAGGTTTTCTTCCAGTATTGCTCTGCATTTAACTCCACCCATCTTCCCTGCTGAAGAAAAGCATCCGCACAGCATGATGCCGCCACCACCATGTTTCAGGGTTGTGAGTTCAGGCTGATGTGCAGTGCACAGCACCTTCTTCCACGTGTTTGCTTCTTCCCTACATGACTTGTGGCAAACCGCAAACGGGGCTTCTTATTCTTTTTTGTCAACAATGGCTTTCTCTTTGCCACTCTTCCTTATCAGGCAGATTAGTGGAGTGCATGACTAATAGTTGTCCTGTAGACAGACCCTCCCACCTGAGCTGTCAATCTCTACAGCTTCTCCTGAGTTACCATGGGTCTTCTGGCTGCTCCTTAGATCAATGCCAGTTTAGGTGGACATCCATGTCTTGGTAAGTTAACAGTTGTGCCATGTGCTTTCTATATTCAGATGATGGATTGATCAGTGTTCCGTGGAATGTTCAAAGCGTTATTTCTGACCCGTCTGGCGTGTTCTTTAGTCTTCATGACGCAGTTTGCTCTCTAATGTCCTCGAACAAACCTCTGGCGCCTTCACAGCTATAACTGTGGGAGGTGGTGTAACCCAGTGGTTAAGATCTTGGACTCTGGACCGGAAGATCGCAGGTTCAAACCCCACCATCAAGCTGCCACTAGTGGGCCCTTGAGCAAGGCCCTTAACCCTCAATTGCTCAGTTGTAAGTCGCTCTGGATAAGGGCGTCTGCCAAATGCTGCTAATGTAAATGTAACTTATACTGGGATTTAAATACACAAATTCTAATTGTTTATTATTTATTTATGACACACTTTTCGGATTTTTTATTTGTAAAAAAAAAAAAAAAAAAAAAAAAAACACGTATCATTTTCCTTCCACTTTATAATTATGCGATATTTTGTGTTGGGCCATCATATAAAATCTGAATAAAATATTTTGATTGAGGTTATAATATTCCAAAATATTAAAAAAATATATTTTTTAAATATGAACATTGTGTGAAATATAATAATAATAATAATAATAATAATAATAATAATAATAATATAATTATTATTATTATTATTATTATTTTATTAATACTAATAAAAAAAAAATATATATATATATATATATATATATATATATATATATATATATATATATATATATATATATATAATATATATAAAATTATAAACATTTTAAAATGTTACTATTAAGTGTAAGTAAAAATTGTTCCAAGCAATAAATCTCATTGCAAAATTAATATTTAACTGAAAATCTTTTTTATTGTTTTTTTGGTTTTTTCTTTTTTCTTTCAACATACGTGAAATTTATTTATGCAAAAGCATATTTACAGCGGTCTTGTATTGTTTGTATGGCGAATTATAAATCTTGATCCTTTGGTTACTCTGTGTAACCATGTATGACTTCTTTTGCAATGCGCCGTATATTGTATTTTAATCGTATGTAAAACATGGCATAGCTCCTGCAAAAAGACAAAAGAGTAAACACTGAAAAACCAATTTATCATTCATCTGCTCGCAAATGAAGCTTGACAGACATTAAGTATTGTTTGTAGAGCGCTATGATAAATGAGGATGACCTCTATTTGGCCAGCATTAGTATCCTCATTACAAGATAAGCAGGTTTCTTCTCCTAACATGTGAAACCATCACATCATTGTGTATTTAGAAATTAATACTAATTACATGACGTTTGTAGCCTCAGCGGTAACGTTAGCTGTTCATAAGGCTACGTACAATACACGACCTTTATATCAAGCGACATAAATCTAGCAATAATCTTTTTTTTTTTTTTATTACATCCCATAATATCTCAATGTCTGCTTTGCGAAATATTCTGTCAGGTGCTGGTTGACATACGAGTGTGTTGTGACATTTCCCAGGCTGACTTGGCTTACGACAACTGACTACGGCGCTTAACTGTGATCGGGCCCAAGCAAAACTCTAGTTTATGCTCCAGAGATAATAAACATGTCATTACAGTGACATATCATGTCTAAGAGTACTCATAAACACCCAATGTGTAGAAATATAAAAGTCAGAGCAATAGGAAATATAACGAAATGTGTGTTTATAGGGCGTAACTATGAAATGTTATAATGCAGGTATTTATGTCAGTCTAGTCAGTCTTTATGTCAACTAGCAACAAATCTAGGAAACAAAAAAAGAAGACTGGGAGAAACCGGGAGAAGTATTTCCTCAACTACTAACCCCAAGGTCCACGTGACTCTGACTTACACAGCGCTATGAGGTCAATGATGTTTGTTGAACAAAATGTACAGTAAGTCAACAAGCAAAATATCAACACGCCTTATGTCAACATGTCATTTTTAGCGCTGTTTAGGTGTTAAGTTGACAATTGGATTGATCGAATGCGGTCAAATGGGTATAAGCAATTTATAGTTTCACGTTCGAAGGTCATTAGAAAGTTTACTTGTACCTTGTAAGTTGGTCTTGATTGCTTGTAAGCATTTTTATCAACTCTCGTAAGCTCTCATAAGCCTGTCATTATATTGCAGTGTTGGCGTCCAGTAATAATCTTTATATTCCAAAATATAAAAAAAAAAAAAAAATTTAAAAAAATATGAACATTGTGTGAAATATAATGCATAATAATAATAATAATAATAATAATAATAATAATAATAATAATAATAATCTCAACAACAACAATAGCAATAATAATAATCATATTTTTTAAATAATAATAATAATAATAATTATTATTATTATTATTTTATTAGACGGGGCACGGTGGCTTTAGTGGTTAGCACGTTCGTCTCACACCACCAGGGTCCGGGTTCGGTTCCCGTCTCGACCATGTGTGTGTGGAGTTTGTGCATGTTCTCCCCGTGCCTCAGGGGGTTTTTCTCCGGGTTCTCCGGTTTCCTCCCCCGGTCCAAAAACATGCACGGTAGGTTGATTGGCACCTTGGAAAATTGTCCCTAGTGTGTGTGTGTGTGTGTGTGTGTGTGTGTGTGTGTGTATGTGTGTGTGTGTGTGTGTGTCCTGCGATGGGTTGGCATTCCATCCAGGGTGTATTCCGGCCTTAATGCCCATAGACGCCTGAGATAGGCACAGACTCCCCGTGACCCGAGGGAAGATCGGATATAGCGGTAGAAGATGAATGAATGAATGAATATTTTATTAAATACTAATACAATAAATTACTTATACTATTATAAACATTTAAAAATGTTACTATTAAGTGCTTATAAAGAACATAAAAAATTGTTCCAAGCCAAAAATCTCTTCGCAAAATCAATATTTAACTGAAAATCAATTTTTTTTGTTTTTTTTTCGGTCAACATGCGTGAAATTTATTTACGAAAAAGCGTTTCACTTTACAGCAGTCTTGTATTGTTCGTATGGTGAATTATACAGCGTGATTCCTCGGTCTTGCGTCACCTTCATGCGACAATTCTTTACGTAACGTGTTCTAAACAGTACTTATAAAGCATTCTGCTCAAATGTATAAAAGAATTATTAAATGAACACTTTACGAACTTTCACAAACTTATTATATGCTGTTTATTCATTCTAAATGTATTAGTGTTATTGTTTTTGTTTCTTTTTTCTTCAGGAATGCAATCTTGCCAATATAGTTAGGAGACATGCGTAGCCACAACACCATACTACGGACGAACTCGTGGAGCGTAAATCGTCGGTAGGGTGGGGACCAGTTATTTACGCAAGCATTAAAACAGGTCTTAAATGTATTCATAGACTGTAGTATGTCGTATGACGGACTGTAGTATGTCTGGGATTCACACAACATGCTACCAGTAGGGATAAATATTTGGGTTGATTTATGTCACTTGTCATTAAGGATGTACTCGAGTGTCATGTAGCCCACGTAGCCCACAACTCGTAAGCGAAGAATTTCCGTCGTTATATTATAATTGACCTATTGATGTTGCCAATGGGGATATAAATCCCAGAATAGCGCCGTAATGGATAGAATTTCACCAGCTCTCCGTGCTGGTGTGTCTATGTTTTGCCATTCAAATGTATGTTTAAAATAAGTCATGTTTAACCCGAGTTGAGTTTAAACACCAATTGTACATATTTAGGGATAATTTACGCCTGATTGTACGCGTATGACTCTCGAGTTTGTTTTGAAGTATTGTTTTCTTTTCTTTTCTTTTTTTTTTTTTTTTTTCCCCACCAGCTTTTGTTTTTTATCACGTTTGTAGACCACGTTTCATTCCAATGCGCCGGTGTCATATCGGTGTCTGTCTCGTTGAATATCTTGCATCGGGATGTAAATGTAAGATGCAAATGTAGAACACTACACTACCAGGTCACTCCAGGCCAAAGAATCCGCCAGCGCTAATTAGTTGTGCCGAACTCAGTTACGTTATATTGGGCTAGGAAGACTTTCCTGTTCTGGGATTTGTTCAAACTTAAATTAAATTCCTCGCTTTTCATTTAATTTAATTTAATTTAATTTGATTAATTGGTTGTTTTATGTATTTATTTATTTGTTTATTTATGTGTTTATATATTTATTTATTTAATTTAATTTAATTTATTTATTTCCTCCTTTTCATTCATTCATTCATTCATCTTCTAGCGCTTTATCCGATCTTCCCTCGGGTCACGGGGAGTCTGTGCCTATCTCAGGCGTCTATGGGCATTAAGGCAGGATACACCCTGGATGGAATGCCGACCCATTGCAGGACACACACACACATACACTAGGGACAATTTTCCAAGGTGCCAATCAACCTACCGTGCATGTTTTTGGACCGGGGGAGGAAACCGGAGAACCCGGAGAAAAACCCCCTGAGGCACGGGGAGAACATGCACAAACTCCACACACACATGGCCGAGACGGGAATCGAACCCGGACCCTGGCGGTGTGAGGCGAGCGTGCTAACCACTAAGCCACCGTGCCCCTTTCTCCTTTTCATTTCCTCCCTTTACTTACTTCCTTTATTCTCTCCCTTCATTTGAAGTAGGAGACACAAACCGGTCCCAGCATCCACCCCTGTGCACAAAGCTCCATGCAGACATATACTTTACATGGATTCATCCAGCAAAGTTTCCGAACCCAACACTGTTGGGATAAATTGGAAAATTCCTGATCTTACATCACTACCTTATTTTTTACTATTTCTGTAATGCATGAACAAACAATTTCCACGAAATGTACTCGAACATCTTCCCAGAAGCGTGGACGTTATTTTGGCAGCAAAAAAAGGGATTTAATCGTGGAATGGGATTTTCAAAAAGCGATCATTTTTATGTTCAGGTGTCCAAAATAATATACGTCAGGGGGAAAACAAAAATCCAACAAAGGAAAAAAAATATTGTTTGTTGTTTTAATAGTCAGAAGTATGCTATTTTGAACATTTGTCATATTAATTAGCATCAATTGGATATAGCTAATTTTGTATTTGTTTGTTTGTTTGTTTGTTTGTTTATTTTACCATACCTGTGCTAGTTTCACAAAATCGCCTACTATTTCACTGATATTGAATTTACACTTGTGCATGGTTTATTTTTAAACATAACATGTACATTTTAATGTCATTTTAATCAAATTTTAACTAATTATTTATTTAAGGTCAGTTTTTGTGACAGTAAATGATTTGTATATATAAAAAAAAAATTGTGTAAAATATAATGCACAATAATAGTAATAATAATTATTATTATTATTGTTATTATATTTTTAAATAAAAACAATTGCGAAAACAAATGCTCACAATCATCGAAAAAAAATTATAAAAATATTAAATAAAAAACAAATTGACAACAAAAGCAATTTAAGGCTAAATAAATAAATTACTTAATTAATTACCCGTTAAAAAGAAAAATCGCATGAAATTCAAAACTATGTAAACATGTAAAAAAATGTTGTACATCTGAAATTGTTGTACATTTTGCTGTAAATGTTTCCGCGTACGATGACGTCGCGTCTTCTCCCGAGACTTTTACGAGTTTGTTACAATTTAAGACTCGTAGCACATGCCATACTGCTGCCGCGCTTTTGTTATCGTCTATGATAAATAAAATTAATAAATGCGTTTAATGTTTGAAAGGGGAGGATGAATAATGCATAACGTGCACGCAGATTTACAAGCGATGCTTTATTTTGATTTATTTATTTATTTATTTATTTATTTACCCCGTGCATTGATCAGTACACAAATCCAGGACAAGCAGAAATGAATTTTTCAGCAAGCGTTCGTCTTTGGGCTTTAGAACAGAGGAATTGCTGAAAACACCAGGCTCTGGAGTGATTATCTGACCTGCTTTTACTGCATGCTTCCTGTTTGTGCTGTCGGTTGCGATTGCAAATCAAAGCCAAAATAAACCCACACAAGAACGCTAAAAAAAAAAAATAAATAAATAAATAAAGCGAGACTGAAAATAGAGACATTGTTTACACGGTTGGCCAAAATGAATTAGAATTCACTATGTGTATGTTTTGTAGTAGCCACCATGAGGGTCAGCTGCTTAAAGCTAGCGTTATGAAGTTGCGAGTGCGTATATATTGATGAAGTGTGAATCCGGTGCGGGTTTTAATCTTCAAACGATGTAGTTGGAGTTCCGGAGTCTTGAATAATTGACTTGTGCGAAGGAATGTTTGGTTTGTTTAATCCGTGATTTACATGCTCCATGTGCCTTAAGAGATGAGTTGAGGCTGTAAATCTGACACTTTATATTTGTATCTGTCAAAGTTTGAACAATTTAGACGTGACTAAGACTTGAAAGCAATGTCTTTTCGGTGTATAACATGGCAGCGGCGTTTTATTTAGATGCTTATTGCAGTCAGATTGAAGCAAAATGCAATAAATAAATAAAAAAATAAAATAAATAAAACAGAAAATAATGATGAATTATGAATCTGGGGGTAAAATCAAAGGTGGAATTATAAACAAGGATTCCGTGGCTGTGTTTGGTTTTCTGGATTGTAGAGGTAGAGAGAAGTAGACGCGTATATATATATATATATATATATATATATATATATATATATATATATATATATATATATATATATATATATATCTATATATATATATATATATATATATATATCTATATATATATATATATATATATATATATATATTGTGGGTGTGCATATTCCTAACTATCTATCTATCTATCTATCTCTCTCTTCCATTATATTATATATATATATATATATATATAGTATATAGTATATACGGAATAGATGGAATAGATAGATAGATAGGTAGATAGGTAGAAATATACACATTAGGGCATTTACAACAGGTACGAGCTCCTTGCTATATTACCGTATGGAACCTAAAGGTATCACCAGTTTAAATGGAAAGCAACCGGAAAACACCGGAACATAATTCTTAAAGGAGGCCCCGTACCCGTAATTTAACAATTAAAACATTA
>JACRUU010000010.1:8528357-8538357 GCA_030449085.1 Kryptopterus vitreolus | reverse complement strand
GCCCACCCACAAACCCCACCCAGCCAGCGCCATGCAGCCCACGCCAAGCCAGCCAGCCACCAGCCCGCACACATAAACCCACCCACCCACCACCCACAAACCCCACCAGCCAGCCACCCCCAAAACCCATCAGCCAGCATCCACCCCACAAACCATAGCCCCCCAACCCCCAGCCACAGCCACTCCACCCACAAGACCCACCAGTCCAGCCACCACAAACCCACAGCCAGATCACCCACCCACACCGATCCACCACCCACCCAAGCAGCCACCCACAAACCACCAGCCCCACAAAAACCCACCCACCAGCAAACCACAACAGGCCAGCCACCCACAAAACCCACCCAGCCCCCACAAACCCACCCACCCCACCCCACCCACAAACCACAAACCACCCACCACAAACCCCACCCCACCATCCACCACAAACCCACAAACCCACCCAGCAAGCATCCACCCATCCACCCACAACCCTAAGCCAGCCACCCCCAAAATCCATCCAATCCACCCACATCCACCCACCCAAACACCCCCTACCCAGCCAGCCAATCCAAATCCACCCAAAACCCACCCACAGCCATACACCCACGAAAAATCCCACAAACCAAACCTACAACACCTACCATAAATAATCCCACCACAAAACCCGAAACCAAAACCATCAACCATCCCCACAAAACCCACAACCAAACCTCCAAACCATCCACCCATCCATCCAAAATTTCCATCCATCCATCAACCCACTTGCCCACCCATCCTTCCACCCATCTTTGCCACCCACCCAACCACCCACCATCCATCCATCCCATCCATCCCCACCCATCCCTAATCCACCCACAAAACCCACAAACCAAACCTCCAACCCATCCACCCACCCACTTGCCCACCCACAAACCCACCCAACCACCATCCCATCCACCCAGTAATTCACCCAACCACAAACCCACAAAACCACCAATCCATCCCTCCATCCATCCAGCTATCCATCCATCCATGCACCATATCAAACCCACCCAACCATACGTCCATCCACCCACCCCCAAACCCACCCGACTTTATATCCAGCCACACATCCATCTATCCATCCATCCACAAAACCCACAAACCAAACCTCCAACCAATCCACCCAACCCACTTGCCCACCCACAAACCCACCCAACACCATCCCATCCACCCAGTAATTCACCCAACCACAAACCCACAAAACCACCAATCCATCCCTCCATCCATCCAGCTATCCATCCATCCATGCACTATCAAACCCACCCAACCATACGTCCATCCACCCACCCCCAAACCCACCCAACTTTATATCCAGCCACACATCCATCTATCCATCCATCCACAAAACCCACAAACCAAACCCAACTCCAACCCATCCACCCACCCACTTTCTTGCCCATCCCATATATCCATCCACCCATATAGATATATATATATATATATATATATATATATATTATATATATATAGATATATATATATATATATATATATATTTTTGTCTGATTAATCGTGCAGCCCTACGTGTGGCCCGGCACGCGTGTTTGTCTGCTCGACGCGCGCACACGCGCTTGTTGCTAGGCTAAGCGCTTGATCATTGCGCAGGTAGGCGAGCAGCCCAGGTAGCTGTGCGACTCATTATGTCCTCCTCGGAGTGTGAAAGTATTTGGTAAAGCAGCAGGCAGGAAGAGCAACAGATGTGCTGTAATTAGATAGAGCTTAAGCAGACTTATGGCATGGAGAGGATGGGGGGAGCGGGGAACTGCATTAGTCCATCAGCCTGGCTCTATAGAGGGAGATTAGCACGAGTCTAACATAAATGAACCACACTAATACAGCCGGGGGAAAGTCAATATATACACACACAGCCACACGTGCAAACCACCCCCCCTCCTCCTCCTCCTCCTCCTCCAATCTCCACCCATAAACACACCAAAATACACACCCATAGGTGCTTTTCATGGTATAAAATGTGAAGGAGAGACGCATGTGTTTATAGATGGGTCGGTTGCTGTGTGTGTGTGTGTGTGTGTGTGAGAGCATGTTTTGTGTGTTTGCGTTTGAGCGCATGTGGCCAGCACTGATCTCGGTCATTAGGCATTCGTCTGTGTATCAGGTTGATAATGGTTCCTCTGTCAGCAGGGCTTCTGCATAAAGCTATTAACACCTTTTGTTGTTTCCCCCATTCTGCATCACAAACGTGCTGGGAAGTTCAAAAAGGCAAATGAGGCAATCTGTTAAGCCCCCCCCCCCCCCCCACCTTCCACTCACCTACACACACCACACACAACACACACACCACACACACACACACACACACAAACACACACACGCAATGCCCCATGCCGCTTGTGTGTGTTTAATGCGGCAATCATTACAGAGTTAAATTAGCCCTGATTAGGAAGCCTTCGCATCACCTACATGCAAACATCTTTTTTTTTTTTAAATAAATAAATAAACATTAATAAATAATACCTCATACACCTCTCACTCTGTCTATCTTGGCTTTTCAGGATTGGCAAGTCGTGTTTTAGCGACGTGGCTACATGTGTTAAGCGTGGATCAATTGTTTGTTTAACAGCAAGCCTCTATTAAACTGTGAGAATGTAATTAGAGAGAGAGAGAGAGAGAGAGAGAGAGAGAGAGAGAGGTGGAGGTGGGAAGGAGTGTGAATCGGGGGGGGGGGGGTGGCACAAAATCAATGAGGAAGCTAAAAGCAGGAATTGGCCGCAGATCAGTTGGAGGAAATTAAGAACGGTGGATCTCGATTTCAATGAAGTCGTCCCCAGCATCCCCGCCGGAGCGCCGGGGAGGCGTGTTCGTCGACCGTCGTCGCCCCCCCCCCCCCCCCCCCCCCCCCCCCACCCCCCCCCCCCCCCCCCCCCCCCGGAGCCAAACCGGAGCGCCAGTAATGAGGGCGGGCGAGAGCCGAATGATGAAAGGCCATTAAAAGTGATTATTCCCTTTGCCATTTTACCGTTTTGCTTTGTTCAGATCAAAGGGGCCTCTTTTTTTTTTTTTTTTCAAGCCACCCGTACCTAGCGAGGGCTTTCGCGGGGGGGTGCATGGCGTGCCAGGAGGGCGGATCTGCGAGCCGCGCCAAGAAATCACCCACAACGACACGGCCAAATAGACCCATCTCACATTTGTGTGGCCCCTCTTTTGTTATCTTTTTTCCTTCTTTGTTTATGCATATTAATCGACACGTTCACACAAAGTTTATACACACACACACACATGTGTGTATATAGGGTATGTATGTATATATAGTAGATATATATATATATATATATATATATATATATATATATATAGATATATATATATATATATATATATATATATATGTGTGTGTGTGTGTGTGTGTATGGTGTATATGTACACACATATATATATATATATATATAGATATATATATATATATATATATATATATATATATATATATAGATATATATATATATATATCCATCCATCCACCCACAAACCCACCCATCCATCACAATCCATCCATCCATCCATACACACTTATCCATCCATTCACCCACAAACCCACCCAACCTCCCAACCCATCCATCCATCCATCCATCCATCCACGCACGCAAAAACCCTGTTCTTTTCTATATTGTCCCTTGAAAAGAACAATCTGTTGTTTACTTACTTTTGTTAGATATTATTATTATTATTATTATTATTATTATTATTATTATTATTATTATTATTATTATTATTATTATGTGGAATTTTCTTTTTTTTGTTGCTGCCTTTCCTAGAAATCTTCAATGTTAGCCGAGTGCACCCATTAAAGTTTGCGTTAGTTGCATCAACAATAGAATCGTTATTCTTTTACAAAAATGTATTTATCAGATCTGTTAGCTTTTCACACTCTTGACCGTTCTAGTTACACAAAATCAATCACCGCTTGTGTATACAAGAATAAAGTGGCCATTTCAACCTTACATGTTATTTCTCACCGACTGCGAACTTCTGAACTGTAGTTTAAGGTCACTACCAGCAGCTTAACACCTCTATGATGTCACGCATTCTTCAATTTGTTGTTCATTCGGACTCTTTTGACCTCTTTTCAGAAGCTACCATGGGCCGGTCCAATAACCACTTTATTTATTTATTTATTTTTTATGGGGCTCCTTAACGAAGCCCAGCTGTGGGATACAACTGGGTGAAGCACAATCCCAAGGTCACTGCGGAGTCCAAAGGGCATTGCTTTGTACCCATGATAGACTATAATGAGCAGTAGATGTTTATCAACTTCTTTTTCTTAAGTTTGTTGTTGCATGGTGTGAAAGGTAAAGCCATGTAAAGCCATGTGATGGGTGTGATCGCGCAAAATGCATGTGCAGAAACACATTATAAACACTGTATAATGTTTTATAAGCACTGTATACACAGAAACACAAAGTCTGTATATGCAGAAACACATTATAAACACTGTATAATGTTTTATAAGCACTGTATATGCAGAAACACATTATAAACACAGTATAACGTTTTATGAGTACTATAGATGCAGAAAAACATTATAAACGCTGTATAATGTTTTATAGACACTGTATATGCAGAAACACATTATAATCACTGTATAATGTTTTATAAATACTGTATTATGTTTTATAAACACTGTATACACAGAAACACATTATAAACACTGTATAATGTTTTATAAACACTGTATACACAGAAACATATTATAAATACTGTATAATGTTTTATAAACACTGTATACACAGAAACACAATATAAACTGTATAATGTTTTATAAACACTGTATAACATTTTATGATCACTGTACACACAGAAACACAAACACTGTATAATGTTTTATAAGCACTATATATTCAGAAACACATTATAAACACTGTATAATGTTTTATAAACACTGTATATGTTTTTTTTTTTGTTTTTGAGTGAAAAAATGTGTAAGGGGGTTAGCCTTTGTGTTTTTGTTTTTTTGAGAGCAAAATTTTGCAATTTCAGATTCGCTGTAAATGTACAGTATGCATTATAAAAGCCATATTTAACTCCTGGAAATGCTTATTTTTACATTTGATCAAACGGGGACCGAGTACTGAACCTTGTGGAACTCTCTAAGGACACACAATTTTTCACATTTACATTTACATTTGCGGTATTTAGCAGACGCCCTTATCCAGGGCGACGTACAGGAAGTGCTTTAGGTCTCGCGCTAAGGATAAGATTTAGTCAAGAAAGGTTAATATAAACTTAAGTACACGAGAATAGACAGTTGCCTATTTTTTTATAATGGATTTCTGGACAGTGAGATAAAAGAGAATAAAAGGAATGTTAGGATAGGTGTTGTTGGAAGAGTTAGGTCTTCAGTCGGTGTTTGAATGTAGACAGTGTCTCCGTTGTTCGGACATCCAGTGGAAGTTCGTTCCACCACATCGGTGCCAGAACAGAGAAGAGCCTTGAGCTGGCCTTACCTTTTACCCTGAGAGACGGTGGAACCAGACAAGCAGTGCTGGACGCTCTCAGGCAGCGAGGTGCAGTAGGTGGTGATGGGAGGTGGGGAGGTGATGAGGTTTCGGAGGTAAGAAGGTGCAGATCCATTTTTGTCTTTGTAGGCGAGCAAAACTCAAAAACAAAAAACACAGGGGGCACAGTGGATTGACAAATTAAAGAACATGAAATTTTTTCTCCAAAATAAAAAGTGGTAAGGGGTTAGCCTTTGTGTTTTTTGTTTTTAGGGCAAAATTTTGTAATTTCAGATTCACTCTAAATTCACACTATACATTCTAAAAGCCATGTATAAGTCAGGGAAATGCTTATTTTTACATTTGATCAAAAGGGGACCGAGTACTGAACCTTGTGGAACATTAATGTGGAGTCTGGTTCTCCACTCATATCTCAGCTCTGGGGTGTATTTGTGCAAATCTAAGTGCACCACTGTGATTATTTTGTCCTTCTGAATACACTCTGTGAATTTGACAAAAGTCAAAGAACATAAAAATATTTCTCAAAATAAAAAGTGGTAAGGGGTTAGCCTTTGTGTTTTTTTGTTTTTGAGAAAAAAAAAGTATGTCCTTTGATTTTGTTAAATTCAGAGTGTATAATGAAGGTCAAAATAAGCACAGTGGTGCACTTAGATTTGCACAACTACAGTGGAGTGGAGAACCAGACACTACTATGGCATCCCTCATGGCTCAGTACTCGGTCCTCTTTTGATGCCTTTGTGCTTTTTGGAGCAAAATTTTGTAATTTCAGATTCACTCTAAATTCACACTATGCATTCTAAAAGCCATGTATAACTCAGGGAAATGCTTATTTTTAAATTTGATCAAAAGGGGACCGAGTACTCAACCTTGTGGAACATTAATGGGGAGTCTGGTTCTCCACTCATATCTCAGCTCTGGGGTGTATTGGTGCAAATCTATGTGCACCACTGTGCTTATTTTGTCATTCCTTATGTACTCTGTGAATTTGACAAAAATCAATAAACACATTTTTTTCTCAAAATAAAAAGGGGTAAGGGGTTAGTCTTTGTGGTTTTTTTTTTTGAGGGCAAAATTTTGTAATTTCAGATTCACTCTAAATTCACAGTATGCATTAAAAATGCATGTTTATGTCAGGGATATGCTTATTTATAAATTTGTATTTGTAAATTTGTCATTTATATAGTCTGTGAATTAAAAAAAATCAAAGAACTATAATGTTTTATAAACACTGTATACACAGAAACACATTATAAACACTGTATACCATTTTATGAGTACTATATATGCAGACACACTTTATAAACACTATATAATGTTTTATAAACACTGTATATGCACAAACACATTATAAACACTGTATAATGTTTTATAAACACTGTATATGCACAAACACGTTATAAACACTGTATCATGTTTCATAAACACTGTATAATGTTTTATAAATACTGTATACTCAGAAACACATTATACACACTGTACAATGTTTTATAAACACTGTATATGCCCAAACACATTATAAACACTGTATAATGTTTTATAAACACTATATATGCACAAACACATTATAAACACTGTATAATGTTTTATAAACAGTGTATATGCAGAAACACATTAAACACTGTATAATGTTTTATAAACACTACATATGCAGAAACACATCATAAACACTGTATAATGTTTTATAAACACTATATATGCAGAAATACATTATAAACACTGTGTAATGTTTTATAAACACTGTATATGCAGAAACACATAAACACTGTATAATGTTTTATAAACACTGTATATACGCAGAAACACATTATAAACACTGTATAATGTTTCATAAACACTGCATATGACTAAATACATTATAAACACTTTCTAACATTTTGTAAACACTATATATGCAGAAACACATTATAAATACTGTATACGCAGAAACACAAACACTGTATAATGTTTTATAAACACTGTATATGCAAACACACTATACACACTGTATAATGTTTTATAACCACTGTATATGCAGAAACACATTATAAACACTATATATGCAGAAACACATTATAAACACTGTACAATGTTTTATAAGCACTGTATATGCAGAAACACATTATAAACACTGTATATGCAGAAACACATGAGAAACACTGTATAACGTTTTATAAACACTGTATACGCAGAAACACATAAACAGTGTATATGCAGAAACACATTATAAACACAGAATAATGTTTTATAAACACCATATACGCATAAACACATTATAAACACATTAGAAACACTGTGTACGCATAAACACATTAGAAACACTGTAATCACCTAATATACATAATTAAATTATAAACATTGTATAACATTTTATAAACACTGCATACGCAGAAACACATTATAAGCACTGTATGCCCATAAACACATTATAAGCCCTGTATACACATCTGAATATATAATCCATCAATGATGTATATGTGGGCCAGTAGCATCCCATCACGCAGGACGCCAAGACGTTTGAACTTTTCCTATCAGTTGTATTGTTTCGTTTTTTAAAATGAACGAAGCAGTCGCATTTCGTTGAAACGTGAGTCTGAACGCATCCGGCTTCCCCTAACACCTTAGCAGTTCAGTGACTTATTCAGAGAAAGAGCAAAAAACAAATGGCGATGACCCAATCCCGGTGATCAAACCTGCCCCTGTGACTTTCCATCCTACCTCCACTACTTTAATCTTAATCGAATCAGCCTTTCCCAGCGCTGTTGACACAGAGAGATTGCGCAGCCCTCGGAGACCAGACAGGCCAGAGGTGCCACGGTATAAAAAAAAAAAAAAAAAAAAAAAAGAAAAGAAAAAAGAAGTCCTTCTCCGATTGCTCATTACGGAGTTCCCTACTTTCCTGTGCTGTGCATCCCTCACCGTCAGGAGAAGATAATGTCCCCTGCCCTGCACATTTGATCTCTCAAATCTAAAGTGGCCCGATGGACTCTATTTATTTATTATTTATTTAGTGTACAGTGTACTAAGGGGCACGGTGGTTTAGTGGTTAGCACGTTCGCCTCACACCGCCAGGGTCTGGGTTCGATTCCTATCTCGGCCATGTGTGTGTGGAGTTTGTGCATGTTCTCCCCGTGCCTCAGGAGGTTTTTCTCCGGGTTCTCCGGTTTCCTCCCGGTCCAAAAACATGCACGGTAGGTTGATTGGCACCTTGGAAAATTGTCCCTAGTGTATGAATGTGTGTGTGAATGTGAGTGTGAGTGTCCTGTGATGGGTTGGCATTCCATCCAGGGTGTATCCTGCCTTAATGCCCATAGACGCCTGAGATAGGCACAGGCTCCCCGTGACCCGAGGGAAGATCGGATAAAGCGGTAGAAGATGAATGAATGAATGAATGTACAGTGTACTTTGCTGCACATGGCGGAGAACTAAAAGGTCTCTCTTACATTCTTACCCCATTAAAGCTGTCTCGTTATCTCGACAAAAACAGTTTCAATACTACAATGTTACGTCGTGGTCATTTTTGAAGGCGGCAGCTATAAATGTTACCCAGACTTTTAAGTATTTTTCACTCTTCGTTTTGGCAGCAATTTTGGATTTAGAGCAGTTTATTTTTAAGTTTATGTTTAAAATAGGTTGTTTTAATGGCTATTATTAGCTATTAGCAATTTATAAATATATGTATATACATTTTCATTCAGTTCACTATGCGTTGTGTTGGCGGAAACCCGAACAAACAAAGAGCAAATGTATAAAGAAAGAAAAGCTGCTGCATTTACCGTTTATGTTCGAATGGAATATAAAAGAGGCGATAGATGTGTTTTATTAACCAAAAAAAAAAACACACAGCAACGTGTATTTACTCACCACGCTCCACTCACTAGACTACCGCAACAAACCTAAAGGCATCACCGCTTTATATGGAAAGCAATCAAAACCGGAACATAATTCTTAAAGGAGCCACGTACCTTATTTTACAATGAAAACAACCACAAAAAAAAAAACAATTAACATTGAAATGAACAAAAAAATGAATACATTAATATTAAATAAATGTTTTCCAGAGTAAAATAAATATTAAAGAATCAGTGATTTTATTAAAGGGTGTGAGATTTTGAGAGAAATGAATATAATTATAACATCTGTGACAGTATTATGAACATTAAAAGTATTCAGTTATGGTACATTGAAAATGTGCGATTAATGAGCGATTAATCACGAGTAGCTCATGACTTGTGCGAATAATCGCGATTAAACATTTTAATTTTAACGAGTGACAATGCCTGATTTAGTTTATTATTAAAAAGGACATATGTTTCTGTAAGATTTATATATATATATATATATATATATATATATATATATATATATATATATATATATATATATATGTGTGTGTGTGTGTGTGTGTGTGTGTGTGTAAAAACTAGAAAATGTATAAAATTATTATACTCTGGCGAGATCAAAATAATCAATCAGATAAATACATTTCAATAAGCGAATAATAGTATAAATATGAAAATAAATCGCTGAAAAAAATAAAAGAAATA
>JACRUU010000010.1:8500857-8518357 GCA_030449085.1 Kryptopterus vitreolus | reverse complement strand
ACAGGCTTCAGAGAGGCGGAGAGCTCTTGCTAGCTTATCTTATCAGCTCTGTTATTAAGCGCCATCAAACGGCCCATCGAAAACGCATTAGGCTACAATAGAGAAGCTGTCAGAGTGCCGCATTAAAGCACATTAAAGCCGCGCCGGCTACAGGAACGCTGCTGATTGAGATGTGTGCGCATGACAATATTGGGAAATCGTTAGCAGACAATTTAAGGCAATTTCCGTCGAGTCTAATTCCACACCAAAAAAAAACAAAACAGGACCGTCACAGATTAAGCGTCCGGATTTTCACGACGGCATGAGGAATAATATTGGCACTATATTTCGTTGCCTTTAATCTCTTACCAGTGGAATAAAACAGAGTGCAAAGATGTGCATTTCCTGCTGATAGATCAAATATATTTGGTATATTTGGTAGATATTTTACACTTTTCTTAACAAAATAAACCTTTAGAATAAGTAAGAATAAATATGGGACACGGTGGTTTAGTGGTTAGCACGTTCGCCTTACACCGCCAGGGTCCGGGTTCGATTCCCGCCAAACAACAACAACAACGCAGAGTGAAGGAGCGGATCACTCACATAGTAATGCACACTGCGTTAATCATGCCTTAATAACATTAGTGCCGTTAAAGTCCAACTTTGACAGCACTACTTTCTACCATTCATTCATTCATTCATCTTCTACCGCTTTATCCGTCCTTCCCTCGGGTCACGGGGAGTCTGTTCCTATCTCAGGCGTCTATGGGCATTAAGGCAGGATACACCCTGGATGGAATGCCAACCCATCACTCACACTGGCATACACACACACACACTCATACACTAGGGACAATTTTCCAAGGTGCCAATCAACCTACCGTGCATGTTTTTGGACCGGGGAGGAAACCGGAGAACCCGGAGAAAAACCCCCTGAGGCACGGGGAGAACATGCAAACTCCACACACACACACATGGCCGAGATGGGAATCGAACCCGGACCCTGGAGGTGTGAGGCAAACGTGCTAACCACTAAACCACCATGCCCCACTAATTGTTATATTATATTACACAATATATAATATTTATTATTTACATATTAGCATTATATAAGAATATCATTTTTATAGCATTTTAGCATACAAACATGCCGCTATGGCGCTTTTTTTTTATTTTTTATTAGGGCTCCGTACGAAGTGTTATAGACATGTTATGTAGGCGGTATTAACGGTCTACATGTGATATTGGGTTTGTTATATTTAAATACGTCCGTGTTACATTTACGCCACCATAGCAGGACAAGAAATTTGGATGCCGCTTAAAAAAAAAAAGAAAAACAATTATTTTAAAATGGCGCGGCGTATGGCCGCCTTTCAGTGCTCCTCTGCTGGTGTCAGTGTTTCACACATTCGCTCGGCCCATATGCCACCGCCCTCCCGACCAGTACGAGTCCATCCGATGTGAACCGGCGTCAAAAATCTGCGTTTAATCTCCTGCGCTCGGGTTACAAGACACTCCATAAACACTCCATAGTGCCTGTCTCAGGTATGCCGTATCCTGGGATCCTGGTATGCTAAGCGTCGTGTGTATAAATATACTGTTCATATGTATTTCAGTACCCATAGAGAGAAAAAAAAATATATATATATATGCATTAAATAAAAAAATATATATTAAATATATTGAAGAAATATTTTCTATTTCGGTTAAACAGCAAAATGTTTACATTATTCTGATGGAAATTTATTCTTAACACACACACACACACACACACACACAGACACACACAAACACACACACACACAGATTCCAAAAACATATTGAATAATATGAATCTGATTTTATTGTCAGGCACACACACACAGACACAGACACACACACACAGACACACAGACACAGACAGAGACACACACACATACACACACACACAGATTCCAAAAACATATTGAATGTAATATGAATCTGATTTTATTGTCAGGCACACACACACAGACACAGACACACACACACACACACACACACACACACACACACACACACACACAGACACACACACACACACACACACACACACAGATTCCAAAAACATTGAATATAATATGAATCTGATTTTATTGTCAGGCACACACAAACACACACACACACACACACACATACACACACACATTGAATTTGTCCTAATATTTGTTCACAGTGCCCTCTTTTATTGACATTTACACCAGCGCACACCTACCCGGCACAAAGGTTGGCGAAGGCTTGCATGCTAAATGGCCCAAGTGGAGTGTCATCTGCTCTGTAGCTCTGCACGCTCGGACGCACGCTGTCTTGGACGTCCACCTCACCTTGCCTGCCAAGAACTATGACTCATGGGCAGTGGAGAAGATCTCCCTGTTAACCCTGATATACAATACGCTTGTTTATACCTGAACTATATATTAAAAAAAAAAAAAATCAGTGATAAGCAAACAAAGAAGAAGAAGAAGAAGAAGGGAAGAAAAAAAAAAAAGAGAGAGACACGCACCGAGAAGTCAAACGACGGGGATGTTGGGTGAAATTAGTCCTAAGCTGGCATCACAAAGGGCTGCAGATGGAATATTGAAAGGTTACTTGGGTTACTCAGGCTCGCCTGTCTGTCACCTCTCCGCCTTCAGGGGGAACTAATCACTTCAGCCCATAATTACAGCCACAATGGAGCCCGTTAAAGAACCTGTAAGGGAAACCTGCGGCCGTTCAGACGCGGACAAGTCCTTCTTTTAATTAGACCCATCCATCTTAACCTTGTCTTCTAGAGGTGAGCTAGTGCTAACCAGGTCAAAAGTATGAAAATGGGACCCCCCCCTCCCCATCCCACACACACACACACACACACACACACACACACACACACACACTGCACTTTGTGCTACAGTGCAGACAGTAGCTGGCGGAACAGCCATGGCCCTGGCTCCAGCAGGGATTTGTAGGTGAATAGATGACTTTTTTTTGAAGTAACAGAATACTTGAAAGTCACAATGGGAACTCAACGCAGCACATATCAGTGGTATGTGAAACAAAATGTAAAGAGGGAGGGAGGGGGGGGGGGTGTAAAACACCATCGCTATCCAGCTGCCGGAGTGCGTCTCGGACCTCGGCTTCGCATCAGAGAGTAGTGGAGTGACGCAAAGAAAGTGCTGAAGGTCGAGTCATGAAATGTTAGAATGCAGGATTTTGTTTAGAGGAATAATATCCGGGTGTTTTTTCTATAATGATAAAAGTGGAAAGAAATAAAGAAAGCAATAAAAGTTTATCAGCAGGGAGAAATAAAGTACATTATGATGCCTTTGTGATTTTCAAAACATTTTCCTTGTAAATATGGAAAATACATGATTATAGTTCTTTTTACAAAAGTCTTATTTGTGAAGCATTAGCCATTTAAATGTGTATAAAAGTGATATATATATATATATATATATATATATATATATATATATATATATATATATATATATATATATAATTTATTTATTGTTTGTTTTTGTTTGTGTTTTATATGTATGTGTGTTATATATATATATATATATATATATATATATATATATATATATATATATATATATAATAAAAGTATTTATTCCATTAAAATATCTATCTATCTATCTATCTATCTATCTATCTATCTATCTATCTATTTGTATTTATATTTGTATATATATATTTGTATGTATATAATATATATATATATATATATATATATATATATATATATATATTAATATCATTTTCTTCTTTTGACTGAGATTTTATTCCACTCCAATTTTACACACGTTAACAATTACAGATTTGCATTTGATACTACAATAAAAGCATAAAAAAGTAAAAGAAAAAAAAAACCTTATAAAAGCCATACAATAGATAAATAAATAAATAAATGAATAAATAAATAAAGTTTCCGTGTTGTGTTACACATGATGGAGTGTTACTTACATTCCGAAAGAAAAGCTGAAGCAACTGCGAGTTTGAGTTACAATGTGCAAAGAGGCTCGGCTGTGTTTGTGTGTGTGTGTGTGTGTGTGTGTGTGTGTGTGTGTGTGTGGGGCTCCACTTGTACCTAGTGATGTATTGCTCGGTGTTTCTTCACTATATGTACTTTTATATGTCGGTGTCAGCACGCGCTTTGTGTGTACATCACGGTGTGTGTGTATATATCAGTGTGTGTAAGTCGCCGTGTGTATATCAGAACGGCGGTCTGTCATCCGCCAGCAGTAAAGCGCGTCTTCCACCAAAGCTGTATATACGTGCGGCTCGGAGCACCGTGATCAAAAGTAATGTTTGTTTTCACACTGCCAACTTGGGAGCCCGAGACACAGTCCTTATCCCTGCAGAGTACACACACACCACACACACACACACATACACACACACACAAGCACACACATACTCCTGACTGATCAGCTCTCCAGAGATACCTGCTCTCTGTACATGCATGTGAGCGTATGTGTGTGTGTGTGTGTGTGTGTGTGTGTGTGTGTGTGTGTGTGTGTGTGTCTGTACTGTTTTATCGTAGCTCGTCCTGTCTGTCACCATCGGCTCCTCTCTCTCAGCTAGCTCAGCCTGACAGTGATGTGTCTTGTCACCTTTGCAGGATCGGCGGCCTCAAATGAAAGTGGGTTGTGACGGGACAGGGCCTTCCTGTCTGCCAAAGTCACCTGCCACTCCTTTATATTCTCTCTTCAACTCGCATCTTTTTCTTTCCTCCTCCTCCTCCTCTCTCTCTCTCTCTCCCTCTCTCCCTCTCTCTCTCTTGCTCTGACCCATGGTACACGCCGGCGTTCTTTTAACTCCTGCGCCTCGGCACGCTCGTATATTATTCATAAGACTGTGCCATGCGAGGCAGCGTCGAGTGGCAGAAGTAATAAGGTACTGAACTGGGGAGGAAGGTGACGACTCTGCAGCTAGACGGGGAATGCATACACACACACACACACACACACACACACACACACACACACACACACACACACACACATACACCGCTTCTGTTTGTGCATGGATATATCTACTCCGTCTTCCCCTCTCTCTCTCTCTCTCTCTCTCTCTCTCTGTCTCTCTACCTGTCCCTTTGTTTTCTCCATCTCTCGCCATCCTGCGCTCGCTAAGCTCAGAAGGACAAAACCATCTGAGAAGGGTTGTTTTTTCGGGGGTAGAAGGTGTATTTTGTTGTTTTCGCGGGAAGCCTTCGCAATAAATAAATAAATAAATAAATAAAGGCTCACGCTTTAAGTTTTGTTTTTGCAGGAAACACAACGGAGAACCTTTTCGAGGGAAGACAGGTGAGAGACGGGCGGGACGTCGTGTGTGTGTGTGTGTGTGTGTGTGTGTGTGTGTTTTATATGTCATCCCGTGTTTCCAGGAAGAGGAAAAGGGCCAGAGAAGAAGGAAGTGACAGGTTTATGCGTGTGGAATAAAGGAGTACACAATACATATGATGCAACCAAAATATGTCTCCGAGACACGGTTCATGTGTGTTTTAGTGGCGTTCGACAACTCTCGACTAGTCCACTCTTCACCTGCCACACAGCAAACGAGGAACGTTGCTTTTATTTATTTATTTATTTATTTATTTATTTTTATTCCTCTTAGAGATTTTTTATTTTTTGGCCTTTTTAACTGCAATACTTCTAGTACTACTACTACTATCAACATAAACAACAACAATAATAATAGCAATTTTAGTACACTCACATAAGTGAAATATAGCATTTAAGCCTTTTTTTTTAAGTTTTATTTATTACTATATAATTACATATTCAAGCCAGGAGTTAATTTTTTATAACTTATTATAACTTAAGTTATTTTGTAGGGGGCACGGTGGATTAGTGGTTAGAACGTTCGCCTCACACCGCCAGGGTCCGGGTTCGATTCCCGTCTCGGCCATGTGTGTGTGGAGTTTGTGCATGTTCTCCCCGTCTCCTCCCCGTGCCTCAGGGGGGTTTTTCTCCGGGTTCTCCGGTTTCCTTCCCGGGTCCAAAAACATGCGCGGTTGGTTGATTGGCACCTTGGAAAATTGTCCCTAGTGTATGAATGTGTGAGAGTGTGTGTGTGTGTGTGTGTCATGCGATGGGTTGGCATTCCATCCAGGGTGTATCCTGCCTTAATGCCCATAGACGCCTGAGATAGACACAGACTCCCCGTGACCCGAGGGAAGATCGGATAAAGCGGTAGAAGATGAACGAATGAATGAAGTTATTTTGTAACTCTGGAGTATATGAATGAAATATTTTATGTATTACATAATGTAATACATAAATGTAATACATGTAATACATACATGTAATGTTCAATATGTATTATATTATATTATAGCATTAATTTGGTTTAAAAAAAGATCAATGTATTAAATCTTTTCATTCATTCATCTTCTAAATACCGCTTCTACCGCTATATCCGATCTTCCCTCGGGTCACGGGGAGTCTGTGTCTATCTCAGGCGTCTATGGGCATTAAGGCAGGATACACCCTGGATGGAATGCCAACCCATCACAGGACACACACACACACACACACACCACACACACACACATTCATACACTAGGGACAATTTTCCAAGGTGCCAATCAACCTACCGTGCATGTTTTTGGACCGGGGGAGGAAACCGGAGAACCCGGAGAAAAACCCCCTGAGGCACGGGGAGAACATGCAAACTCCACACACACATTCCCGAGACGGGAATCGAACCCGGATCCTGGTGGTGTGAGGCGAACGTGCTAACCACTAAGCCACCGTGCCTCTGTATTAAATCTTGATTAATTGATTTTTTTGTTATTTACACTTTATATGTCGGGTTATAGATTATATTCACAAATGAAATGGATTTTACTGGCATATGAATGTGAATAAAAAGTAATAAAAAAACAGACAAAAAATAAAAACATAAAACAGGAAAACAAAACAAATTATAAACTATTTTCAGACCTTTAGATATAATAATCATATTAAAAATAATGTGTGTGGACATCTAACATTAACCCTAAACCGTTTTCTCCATGAAGGTATACCTGAATTTTGAATAATTTAAAATAAAAACATAATAAAAAATGTCTGTGTATATATATATATATATATATATATATATATTTTTTTTTTTTGTTTTGTTTTCTTTTCTAACCCTTTAGTAGTTTATATTTGTTTAGGGAATAAAGCTGTGTGTGTGTGTGTGTGTGTGTGTGTGTTATCACTAGCACTAGCATTGGCCCCTTGACACTTTCTGATTAGCAGCTAATGTTAGCGAAATGTTAGCATTTTCAGTCATTCACAAGATATATATATATATATATATATATATATATATATATATATATATATATATATATATATATATATATATATATATATTATATTTATATCTTTATATGGACTTTATATGGACCACATGCATGAAAGTTATAACTACCATTACATTAATGGTGATGAATATATGTTTTCTAGGATACTTATGAACAATATTAAGTCATTTATAATTTGCGCCAGGTTGTCCAATCATATGATGAGGAAGTTAAAGGCGGCATGACCTGATTTAATCTCCCAGAATTCCCTGCTGGGGATCAGAGAGGATGGTGAGTGGTGGGGAGGTCACTAAGCCTGAACACAGTGTATGTGTGTTTGAGTGTGTGTGTGTGTGTGTGTGTATGTGTGTGTGTGTGTACCACCTGCCAAATCAGTTTGACCCAGTAAAGAGAGAGAGAGAGAGAAAGCAGAAGCATAAACTAGACATGTATTAACCCATCAATAAAACCCTCTCACCACCGCTTAACATGAGCTATTGATCCAACATCCAGCGCACACACACACACACACACACACACACACACACACAGGTAGAGAGCCACTCGAGTGTGTGTCCATTTCCTATCGATTATCTCCAGTCTATTTTTATTGATCCACGCAGCCTCTTGAGCCTCACCAGGGGAGCGCTTTAAACACTCATTTGAAATTATAATCCAGCAGAGTAAATGTCATAATTGCCCCCATGGCCTTCCGCACACTTCCCCGAGCATTAGTCAATTCTGACCTCTCGCCGTTCGCCATCGCCGACCCACTAATTGCCAAAATACAACCCCACTTCTGTAGCTGATGGCATTTACACGAAAAGTGAGACGCACGCGACTTTTAACTGACGATCAGGCGCATAATAGAGAGGGATAGAAAAAGACAGGATTGGGATGCATGTGAAGATTAGTGTGCTGGTGATAATGTGTAGAGGGATTACGGTTGGCATATTGCTATTGATCAGATGCTCTCTGGGGACAATGATGTCCAATGACAATGATGCAGACAAACAAATCTGTATATTTTAGTATTATATATATATATATATATATATATATATATATATATATATATATATATATATATATATATCTATATATATATATATATATATATATATATATATATATACACACACACACACACACACACACACACATATATATATATATATATATATATATACATACATACATATATACATATACACACATATACATATATATACACACACATACATAGTGCTAATGTAACTTCAAATGCATGAAACGAGAGTCTGGTGATAAAATAATAATGTAAATACTAGACATGGGACATTTCCTGAAGAAATCGTGAGTGTGGCTTGCCGATGCAAAACACAGCTCCGGGCTCGACCCCTTAGAGCTGGGTCTGTTGGAAATGCTAGATCGTTCGAAGAGACGAGTGTTTAGACACCAACAACACCCATTTTGGATGTTTTTTCGTGAGGGGGTGGGGCCAGTGATGCACGTGACATCATCAAATTATCCAGCGTCCGACTCCTGTTGATGTGGCGAGCGTTTAGACATGTCACATGACCATGTGTCCGAGTTTTGGTCGTGACCGACTCCATCTCACCTAGGAGTGGATATGTCAAATGTGCATATCGGGCGAACACGGGCCGAACAATGGAGCGCCAAATTTCCCCATTCATTCTCTATGGAACCGGAATGTCAGGGATTTCCCCAAATTCCGAACGTGTGTGGGATTCGGGAGGTATATGATCACGATCCACTCCGGACCTCCCTACGAGTGGATTTGCCATATGTGCACGTAGGACGCTCACAGGCCGAAATTTCAGCCTCATTCATTTTCTATGGGGAAAAAAATTCCCGCGTTTTGGCCCCGGGTTCGGAATTCCGCGGTGAGATTCCTTATAAAAGTAACAGCACACCTCACACCATCGGGCGTTATGAAGTATAATTACACATATGAGGTACGATTCGGACAAAAACTGCGTGACGAGTAGATAAATAAATAAATTATAATGAAATTATTTTTATTATTTATTATTTTAATATTTTTTTTTTTGTAACACCTCCTGTCATGCAGTAAATCACTTATGTATGATACGTTATTTATTAGGAAATGACACTTTATATTTGTTTGTAATGGTATGGTAATTTTGCATCCATGTGACTGAACATGCGTTTAAAACAGTAACCCGCGCTTCCTCTGTGTATACGAGCGCTGACGTGTTGACCATCGTCACGGATTTATTCCGCTGCACATTGCTGCTGTCAATTACGTCATCCGAGCCTTATAAAGGACTAATGAAGGGCTATGAATGAAGCTCTTCTTTAAATACTATCCACCTTCTCTCTACGATATTAATAACGCTTAATTAAGACATATTTTGCGACGCGGAATGTAAACAGAACCCACAGGTGTAAAGTTTAAGTGTGTGTGTGTGTGTGTGTGTGTGTGTATGTACACAGTGTTGTGGAGTTACTAGTCACAACGTAACTTTAATTAAATGACAAAATAAATGTAACAGTAATTACGTTACAGTTAATAAAAAAAGCAATTGTAATTAAATTACTTACGAAAATATTAAAGATTTAGACAAAAAGTGGGCGTGGCTTAGTGCGATGTCATGGTGGGGGCGCGTGTGACCCCGGGGGAATATGCTTTTTCGCCGTACTAGAATGAAGTATAATTGCACATCCACTACAGTCTAGATCTCAGTCTAGGGGTATCCACAGGGGGTAACATGACGAAACAATGCGGCGAAGTGTAACTATAAGCCACACCCCCCTCTAGAAAAAAACCCCAAAACGCCCGTACCCCATAATAAACCCCATAATACCTGTACGTACATGTTCCCGCTGTCTGCACTTTGTGTTTCGAACGCAATGTTGCCGCGCTCGGGGAAACGGCGCGGTTTCGCCCGCGAAAGGCGGCACCGAGGTTTTGATAATCGAACCGTATTAGAGAATAAGCGTCTGTTATTTTTTTTTTTTTTCCCGGGTACGAGACCTGCACCGGAGGCAACAAAACATGATTATTATGGGTTATATTCCTACCAAATTGCAGTACAGAACATGCTGACATCACCCACACATCGTCGTGACAACAGAGACAAAACTCCCAGAGGTGACAAAGACAGAGCGGGAGGAGGAAAACAAAACAACAACAACAAAAAAAAAAAGAACACAGCATTCTTACCAACTCTACACACACACACACACACACACACACACACACACACACACACACACACACACACACACACACACACACAAAGACCTGGAGTTCAGCGTGTGCGCACCATTTTGTTTTGAATCTGACAGAATCACTTTAACGCCGCGTTCTAAATCACAGATCGAGCAATGAGGAATGCTCAACCCAGAGGATAAGCAGATTGTGGGGAGGAGGGTGTGTGTGTGTGTGTGTGTGTGTGTGTGGGGGGGGGGGGGTGAATAAATAAATCAGCAGTGGCACTTGTCAGGGAAAAGCAGGAAAATTGCAAAGGGAAAATCTAAAATGCACTTTCGATCAATAATTAAGCGCTCTGAGATGTAGGTTTTTGGTTGTTTTTGTTTTTGTTTTTTTTTTTGCTGCTAAGCACACGGTTTCCGACAAAATACAATCGCGCAGATTTAAAGAAGCTTATTTATGTCGGAATGGAAATGTTTTGCTTGCACGCTATTTCGCACACGATGTCGGAATGACTTTTGAACCTGCACGTCTCCTCTAATTAATGTGGAAATGATAATAGTGGCTGAATGATTTTGTTTTTATACACATAAATATACCGTATTGCACGCTACTTTTTTCGTTTTGATGCGGCTAATAATAAGGTGCGGCTAGGTGCGGATTTTTTCCTGCTTTTTTCCCGACCGCTATTTAACCGGAATTAGTTCGCACTTTACGAGGTAGAAGGAGGACAAACTCTATCTTTACAAGGTTAAGGTGACGACTCACGGTTGTTCTGTCCCGTTTTAATCAGCAACGTGCGGCGACTTTTGACCTATTAAATCCTCCCCTGTTTCTTTTGCACGCCCCACACACACACACGCACACACACACACTTTTTTCCTAGGTTTTGAACCATGCGGCTAATAATAACACGTACCGCACACACTAGGGGCTCTACAACGCCTAAGACAATGCAAAGAAGAAGAATGCGCTCTCTTTAGCAGATATAAGTGTGTAGAAGCGATAAGGAGGACAAACTCCTTTCCAAGGTTAAGGTGACGATGATAATTCACACACAACTGAAGGTAAATACTGTAAATAGCGCATTTCTCTTGGTTCTGTCCCTTACAATCAGCCCTTCCGGCTGCTTTCGTACGCGCACACAAGCGGTTCTTGATGTTCCCTTCCCGATAAAAGCCCGGTTCACTCTACAATCCCCGTCCGGGACCGGGCTCGTAGCACATACCTAGTGTCGCGCGGACACGGACGCTCTTGATATATGTTTATGCCTAACCTTTGTCTGTTCCCGATTCCCGGACGATTCCAAGTCTCCGGTACTCCCGGTACCAACGGCGCGCAGAGCGCAAGGCTCCCTAGCCTGTCTGGCCGCTCCGTATGAGCGGTGTCTCCTGAGTTCTTTATTCTAATAAATCCTGTTTTGTATGAATTCCGGAGCGATCTCCGCGTCTCTGTGCAGCGTCCACCGTTACACCGTGTTAAAATACAGGTTTAGGAAAGGATCTATTTAGGTACATACATGTACATTTACAATTCAAAAGCGGATGCGGCTTGTATGCAGGTGCGCTTTATAGTCCAGAATTTACGGTAAGTGTGTATGCACGCGCTTGTTTGTCGATCGCGGGATGTTATCACTTGCCGAAAAAGTGAAATATTGCTTCTTATAAGCTACGGAGGATAAAAGTGACCTTGCTAATATTACTGCTACTACGATTAGTGCTGCTACTATGACCGTATGCCTCACACCGCCAGGGTCGGGGTTCGATTCCCGTCTCGGCCATGTGTGTGTGGAGTTTGTGCATGTTCTCCACGTGAATCAGGGGGTTTTTTTTCTCCGGGTTCTCCGGTTTCCCCTCCCCCGGTCCAAAAACATGCACGGTAGGTTGATTGGCACCTTGGAAAATTGTCCCTAGTATATGAATGTGTGTGTGTGTGTGTGTGTGTGTGTGCCCTAAGATGGGTTGGCATTCCATCCAGGGTGTATCCTGCCTTAATGCCCATAGACGCCTGAGATAGGCACAGACTCCCCGTGACCCGAGGGAAGATCGGATAAAGCGGTAGAAGATGAAAATGAATATATATATATATATATATATATATATATATATATATATATATATATATATATATATATATATATATATATATATATATATAATAATATATAATATAATCAAAATGTAAGCAAAAATTAATCTGGCACAAAATTAATCTGAAACACAAAAGAATTAAATAACTCCTATTTCTCTCCAGCTCGTTTTCATTCCGGCTGGTCTTCGTTCCAAAAAACAAACAAACAAACAAACAAAAACAAAACGGAGAGAATGCACGTGAATGTGATTGGTTGAGATATAAACATATTCCATGCCGACACCCTATTGATTTAGATGCGATCCATCGCACCTGAAATCACCTCACACTCCAGCAGTAACCAGTGTTGGGGGTCATTACTCCCAAAAAAATAAAGATTATTTATTATAAAAGTGATTATTTCTCCACTACTGGCTCATTTATCAAACGGGTGTTTTCTCTTCGTCCTCCGCAGAAATGAAGCGATTGGAGCCGTAATGCCACTGTTTTCCTTACGTTTTGTAGATCATCACGGATCGTACCTCATATCGTGCAACCCGATGGTGTGAGGCGTGCTGTTACTTTTATAAGGCAATCTCACCGCGGAATTCCGAACCCGGGGCCAAAAAGCGGGATTTTTTTTTTTTTTTTTTTTTCCCATAGAAAATGAATGGGGCCGAAATTTCATGCCTCACAGTTTCGGCCTGTGAGCGTCCGACATGCACATATGTCAAATCCACTCGTAGGGGGTCCGGAGTGGATCATATACCTCCTCAATCCCACACACATTCGGAATTTTGAATCAGCGACATTCCGGTCCCATAGAGAATGAATGGGGAAATTTGACGCTCTGTTGTTCGGCCCGACATGCACATTTGACATCTCCACTCGTAGGTGAGATGGAGTCGGTCGCGATCATATGGATGCCGCATGGTGTCACATCTGCGAAGTGGCAAAGCATGTACACAGGGTCATGTGACATGTCTAAACGCTCGCCACATCGACGGGAGTCGGATGCTGGATAATTTGATGCCACATGTGAGTCACTGGCCCCGCCCCCTCCTGAAAAAACACCCAAAATGGGCATTTTTGGTGTCTAAACACGTGTCTCTTCGAGTCAGCAAGCAAGTTATTATTATTATTATTATTATTATTATTATTATACTAATTGTACAACTATTTACAAGCAAAAGACTACTTTTGATGCTCGGAACTCCATGCACTGTGTGAAAAATCCAGACACAATCGTTTCAACACCAGAAGCCTTCACGCCACTTCCACCCACTTTGACACACACGTGCAAAAGTAATATAAGCGTCTTGGCAGGTCTCATTTTTTTACCCGGGCAGATTTTGAAAAAAAGTGGCTGGATTGTAGTGTGTGTGTGTGTGTGTGTGTGTGTTGGGGTTCCGTATTTTCCTTAACCTTTTCATAGCTTAACACGGTGGGGGAATTCCGGAACAGTGCAGGAGTACCCAATCAAACCCCAAAACCCGCTGTTCTTTCCCCGTCTGTTCATTTTTTACCCCCCCGCTTCCCCCCCGTTCCCGTTCCCCGCCCCGTTCCCTAATCACCGCCAGACCTTCGGCGCGCTTCAGACCCTGCCCTCGTAATACCTCTTCAAATAATGCGCGTTTAGCTCGGATTTACGCAAAGCTGCCGAAGCCATAAACCTCTTCAAAGTTGCGGTGTAGCCTTTCATTAGGGATCCCCCCGCGACGCCGGGGCCCTGCTATCTGCTCTTCATTAAAGCTAATCGCCGCATGTTTTACCTGTTTGGCTTTATTGTAACAGGGGGCTGTAAAAACAGATCCGCGGCTCGGGTTCTCTTGTTAACACGAGCAACCCCCAAACAAAGCAGGAGCGTTTTTTATTTATTTATTTATTCATTCATTTATTTATTTATTTATTTATTTATTTATTTTGGAATCCTGATTTATTTTTTTTCGTGTACACGTTCGAGTTTTAAGCAAAAGAAAAAGAAAATTCGGGGAAAACAAACAAATAAAAGACGTCGGGTGTGTTGTGGTTTGCTGGCAAAGCTGCGAGGGTCAGGATGCAGATTGTGACACTGACCACAGCATATCACCCTGACAGAGGGGGTCAGGTATTTGACCTATCCGGCCTTTAACCTCTAACTGATTGAAGTGACAGCCTATCTTAGTTGCTGGCATGGTTGAAATGACGTTGATGTGTGTGTGTGTGTGTGTGTGTGTGTGTGTGTGTTTCTGCAAGCTTGTGGTTAGAGCGGCCCAGTGCTTTTTGGCTGCAGGTCTTGTAAGCAGGTCGACGCCAGGCAGTGAACTTGAGCTCTGTGCTACTACGGTGCGTGAGAAGGGTCATATATCCTGGAATTACTTTTTCGATTTTCAATCTTACAGCAATTATTATGCAACATGACACCAAAAAATGTCCACTTTCATTAGCTATGGGCTATTTGTATGTATAACATGAATTTTATAATATTATATAATATTAATATATTTAATATATTAATATTATTCATTCATTCATTCATCTTCTAACCGCTTTATCCGATCTTCGATCTCTCGGGTCACGGGGAGTCCTGTGTCTATCTCAGGCATCTATGGGCATTAAGACAGGATACACCCTGGATGGAATGCCAAACCCATCGCAGGCACACACACACACACACACACACATTCATACACTAGGGACAATTTTCCAACGTGCCAATCAACCTACTGTGCATGTTTTTGGACCAGGGGAGGGAAACCGGAGAACCCGGAGAAAAAAACCCCCTGAGGAGGCACGGGGAGAACATGCAAACTCCACACACACATGGCCGAGACGTGCCCACTCTATAATAATGTTATATATATTATATATATATATATATATATATATATATATATATATATATATATATATATATATATATATATATATATAATATTAATATAATAATAATATATTTACGTTTTGCATGCGTGTCAGTGACGCCGCGCCGCGCTGCATTTCTCCATAGTCATTAAGCAAAGGTTTGTTTGGCCCGATACCACCACGGATTATTGTAATGGCCTGTCTACATTTCCACCTTGTCCGCTGTCCAAGGTCAAGCATTCTCTCTTTCTTTTTCGTAACTCTCTCAGCATTCTCAAATGTTGAGTGTCGCTCAGCGCGGCCTCCTCGCTAATCCCCTCGCAGACGAGCCCCACATATCGAGTCCCCTTGAGGCTGAGCGACTTGAAACCCGACACTCCAGCCAGATCCAGATAGGCTCTCCGATAACGGGACCCGGGGCCGAGCCGCGGCGCATGGGACCGCACGGCGGAATTCCCGCATATACATCATCGTAAAAGTTATTAGTAGCCAGTAAAGTTAAAAAAAAAAAAAAACAAAACACACACACACACACATTGCAGGTAGAGATATTCTCATTAAACTCTGATACATTTGTTGGTGGGTAAAATCAAACTTGCATTTAAAGGGTTAATGTGGCCAAAAATGCATTAGTAAACAATCAACAGTCAACAATCAGTTGATTATTAAACTAACAAACTCAAATAGTGGAAGTACTTATATGTGTCTTATTTATCCATTCATTCATTCATTCATTTTCTACCGCTTTATCCGATCTTCCCTCGGGTCACGGGGAGTCTGTGTCTATCTCAGGCGTCTATGGGCATTAAGGCAGGATACACCCTGGATGGAATGCCAACCCATTGCAGGGACACACACACACACACACATACACCACATAACACACAACACACACACATTCACACACACATTCATACACTAGGGACAATTTTCCAAGGTTGCCAATCAACCTACCAGTGCATGTTTTTTTGGACTCACAAGGAAAGGAAAGGAGGAAAGGGAAACGGAGGGGGAGGAAACCGCGGGGGGGGAAACCTGAGGAAGAAACGGGACGGAAGAAACGGGAACGGAGAACCCGGAGAAAAACCCCCCTGAGGCACGGGGAGAACATGCACAAACTCCACACCACACATGGCCGAGACGGGAATCGAACCTTGGATCCTGGCGGTGTGAGGCGAACGTGCTAACCACTACGCCACCGTGCCCCTTGTCTTATTTATTTATTTATTTATTTGAATGCCCCATGAGTGCAAAACTTTGGAAGAATTTAAGAAAATGAAGAAATCATGAAAATGAGAAAACTAAAAAAAAAAAAAAATCAAGAAATTTGCAAAATGGAAACTTCCAAAAGGGGACAAATTTGGAAACACATAAGCAAATTCTGAAGCATAAGCAAAATAAAGCAGCATAATAAAAAAAATCTGTAAAGAAATTCTGAAGCACTCACGTACATATTTAGGTATAGCATCAAATTTGAACTACAACAACAACAACAACAACAACAACAACAACACATTTAGCAGTATTACAAAACAGAAACATCTTTTAACGATTATTATTTATATATTGATATATGATATATGATATATATATATATATATATTAACGATATATATATATATAATATATATATATATATATATATATATATATATATATATATATATATATGTATATATATATATATATATATATATATATATATATATATATATATATATATATATATATATATATATATACATACACACACACACACACATGTATATACACATATACATATATATATATATATACATATATATATATATAGGTTTTATTTAAATTGTATTAATTTTTATTTTATTTGTATTATTTATTCATACCAATTCATAGAATTATAAGCAGTGTTTTCTTTCCCAGTTGTCCTGCAGAGGAATGTCTTTTTTCCCAAAGCACATTTATTAACCTCCTTGGCAGGGGTGACGACGTAATAACGGGTGGAGAAAGATCACATCCTTATCCGCCCTGCGCTTATCAGCAGTAAGGTGTTCGATTATGTGTAAGCGTCTGTGGCGCGGGTTTGTTCTCCGCCGTCGTCGAAAAAACAAGCAAAAAGAAAACGGTGGGGAAATGTTAAGAGC
>JACRUU010000010.1:8488357-8495857 GCA_030449085.1 Kryptopterus vitreolus | reverse complement strand
ATTATCCCTGAAATGGAAGCACAGTCTCAGCTCTTACAACAAAGTCAGCTCTTGTCATAACCGCATGCTTGGATTGTACTTTCGATAAAAGCGTCTGCCAAATGAATAAATATAATGTAATGTAGTGTAATGGCTGTAGAGATGGCTGCCACAACTGAATTATCCGGGGCAGTGAGAGTGAAATTATGGGCCTAAAGCTTGCTATTAAGGTGGCTGCCAGGCCAGAGGTGCCACTGAAGTGGACCAGAGTAAATTGACTCAAAACATCAGACTCTATTTGTCTGCCTGACAGGAGCGAGAGAATGTAAAAGCATCCCTAATATACTAAAGTTACCTCCTAAAACACTGCTGTCCTTTATCTCATCCCTATTACAGTCTACTGTACCAAATGTTATCACTGCCTTTATCATTTTATACTATTACTATCTGTCTGTCTGTCTGTCTGTCTGTCTGTCTGTCTGTCTGTCTATCTATCTATCTATCTATCTATCTATCTATCTATCTATCTATCTATCTATCTATCTATCTATCTGTATCTGTCTGTCTATCTGTCTGTCTATCTGTCTATCTATCTATCTATCTATCTATCTATCTATCTATCTATCTATCTATCTATCTATCTATCTATCTATCTATCTATCTATCTATCTGTCTGTCTGTCTGTCTGTCTGTCTGTCTGTCTGTCTATCTATCTATCTATCTATCTGTCTGTATCTATCTGTCTATCTGTCTATCTATCTATCTATCTATCTATCTATCTATCTATCTATCTATCTATCTATCTATCTATCTATCTATCTATCTATCTATGTCTGTCTATCTGTCTGTCTGTCTGTCTTTCTATCTATCTATCTATCTATCTATCTATCTATCTATCTATCTATCTCTATCTATCTATCTATCTATCTATCTATCTATCTATCTCTGTCTGTCTCTATCTATCTGTCTCTGTCTGTGTCTGCCTTTATTTGTGTCTGTCTATCTATCTATCTATCTATCTATCTATCTATCTATCTATCTATCTATCTATCTATCTGTGTCTGTATCTGTCTGTCTCTATCTATCTGTCTCTATCTATCTGTCTCTATCTGTCTGTCTCTATCTGTCTGTGTCTATCTATCTATCTATCTGTCTGTCTCTATCTATCTATCTATCTATCTATCTATCTATCTATCTATCTATCTATCTATCTGTCTGTCTGTCTGTCTGTCTGTCTGTCTGTCTGTCCCGTAAAAACTGAAATCTAAAAAGGAAATAAAAAGCTTATTTCTAGAAAATACGTCTTCTTGTATTTCTTGTATTTCTTGTATTTTTAAGCCATCAAAGATAAAAAAAGAGTTTTTAAATCATATTGCACGCGAGACTATAAATGTTAACGTACGGAAATTGAACTCCTTCAATCTGGGAGAGTAAAAATAAACTCCTGCTGAGCAAAAAGTTCACTCCAAACAAGTAAACAAGATTTAAAGCGCAAGAATAAAGTGAATGTAATTTTAAAGCTGAGAAATTCTCACATCACGAATCTTACGGCAGGCCTGAGGTCAGTCAGAGGTGAGGTGAGCTCAGTGGTTACGGCTTCGCCCTTTGGACCAGAAGATTGCGGGTTCAAATCTCACCCCCAAGCCGCTACTAGCATTTAAAAAGGTAAAGAAAAAATAAATCTATCTATCTTTACAAAGATGAATTGTATGACTATTTACTTTTAACAAGCGTCATCATGTTATATTATTCCCTGACTCTGATTTTGTAAGGCATATTAATGTAAGCAAAAAAAACAAAAACAAAAGGAACTTGTAATGGTCTTTCCAGGCTTCTGTATCCGTCCGTCATATTCGCTAATTGTCGTTCCTGGTTACTTGATAATAATCTGACATTTGCAGGCCAAACAGGACGTGAACTCCATGTGGCTTCTTAATTCATTTCCCAGGTGCCCACTTTCCCAATCAGGATAATTCAGATTAGCAAACCTGGCACGCGTCGCTTTTATTTTCGATTTGGTTATTTAACGCATGTGTAAGATATAATGCACATTATAACATTGATTTGTATATTAGATGAAGGCTCTGCTTGTTTATGAGACAGTTCATTTTATGCTAAATTGTGTGGTAACCCTTCATTAAAATAAATAAATAAATAAATAAATAAATAAATAAAGGAGGGGCACGGTGGTTTAGTGGTTAGGACGTTCGCCTCACACCGACAGGGTCCGGGTTCGATTCCCGTCTCGGCCATGTGTGTGTGGAGTTTGTGCATGTTCTCCCCGTGCCTCAGGGGGTTTTTCTCCGGGTTCTCCGGTTTCCTCCCCAGTCCAAAAACATGCACGGTAGGTTGATTGGCACCTTGGAAAATTGTCCCTAGTGTATGAATGTGAGAGTGTGTGTGTCTCAATTGCTCACATGTAAGTCACTCTTAATCAGGGCAGATGTCATTGGCATTGGAATTGGCCTCTGGACCGGAAGATTGCAGGTTCCATCCGACCACCGCCAACACCAAGCCACTAGTGTGCCCTTGAGCAACGCCCTTAACCCTCAATTAACCCTTAAGGACCAAATCTTCCTTGAGTATTTCAGTAGTTAAGGCATTGGCCTCTGGACCAGAAGATCACAGGTTCAAATCCCACTAAACCACTAAGATGCCACTACTGGGCCCTTGAGCAAGGCCCTCAGTTGTAAGTCTGGATAACTATTAGTCTGAGATAAATGTAAAGTAAATAATAATCAATATTAAATATTAATTAAATTATATTCATAAACAATAAACATTCAATCAATATGAAATTATCGTGTCTTTTAGGTTGTAATTCCTATTAAACTCCTCACCAAACGAGGCAATGAATCCTGAATGATTCGTTGATGATTCAATGATTCATTTAATGCAAAAAAATAAATACTATCCATATTTGTCTGATCTGCTTTTATTTTTGCTGATTTTATAGAATAAAAGAGTCTTTTTTTATTTGTCACATATACATATACATTACAGCACAGGGAAATAGTTTCTTCACATATCACAGCTAGTTTTTGGTTTTTGGAAGCAGAGAACAGGGTCGGCCTTGGTACAGCGCCCCTTGGAGAGCAGAGGGTTAAGGGCCTCGCTCAAGGACCCAAGAGTGGCAGCTTGGCGATACCAGGGGCTCGAACCGCCTTAAAATACTGAGCTGCACCCCATCCCATACCCATTATGGCTGGTATTACACAAACAGGTGACTGTTGCGTGTCTTCTCACTCAAAACTCCTTTTTTTTTTGCAATAATCATAATAACTAATAATAATAATAATAATAATAATACTAATATATAATAATAAATAATAAATAATATAATATAATAATAAATATAATATAATAATAATAATAATAATAATAATAATAAAATAAATAAATAATAATAATAATAATAATAATAATAATAATAATAATAAAAAAATAATAATAAAATAATAAAAATAAATAATAATATATAATAATAATAATAATAAATAAGAAGAAGAAGAAGAAGAAGAAGAAGAAGAAGAAGAAGAAGAAAGATGTCTCTGGCAGCATGGTGAAAAACACATGATTGGGTCGCCCCCTCCCTTCGCTAACGCCCCGACACAAACCCCCCCCCCCCCAAACCCGACTTTTTTTTGTGCATAGTACATTCACCCAACCATTTAATTCAACAAATCCACACTCGTGATCCGAGTCAGGAACGGAGCTCGGGTTAGTTCAATTTGTAGCGAGCGATCCTCGTGTGATCAAAGCCCGGGGACCTCTGCCGAACATGCGGCTTAAATTAGACTAACACCAAAGTCTCGGGTGCTCCGAGTCGCTGTTTGCCTCGGCGAGGAGAGAGAGAATTCCTTGGCGCATGTGTTTTCAATAAGAGCGGATGCCAGGCTTACTGCTTTTAATGGGCTGACACTCTTGACTCCCTGAACATTCTCGTGCTGTCACCCGCAAAACTGTGTACTGTTTTTTTTTTCCCTTCCCTTCGCTCGTTCGGCGCTGCGGCCAAGAGGTCACGCGGCCCGGGGAATGCCTGGTGCTGCGTTGTACTGTTTAGCCGAGATGCGTGTCTAACTAGTACACTGTGGCCTGCCAGAGTCACTGATACTCCTGAAATGACTTCATGCTTAGAGCTAAGCTCGTTTCATGGTTTCGATTTTGCTTTGGTAGCCAGACACGTCCTTGTTTGTTCGAGAAGACCGGCTTGGGAGTGATGATGTGTGCAAAGGTTGCTTAAGTTCAAAGCGTGTGACTCTGTGTGTGTGTGTGTGTGTGTGTGTGTGTCGTTCTGTCCCCACATATGTGAAGCATGTGCGTCAAATACGCAAACACCATATTATGCCACTCGCATCCAAGCTCCAGCATCCTCGAAAAAAAACACACATGGCTGCAGTCTCCAGTCACCCACTGACGCTGTCCAGCTGAAAAGACTTACACTAAATACAGCTTTTGGCCCCAGAGCTGGAATGTTGGGAATACAATAAAAAGAAATCAAATGGGGGGGGGGGCTAGGTTTTTTTTCCCATATCTGTATCCTATCACAAACATTATCATCTGATAAACCATGTGTTACATGAATGTGAGGAGATTTCACTCCACTCCACTCCAAAAAGCCCCCCCCCTTATACGCCGTACTCCTCTCGCCTCACACCACACAAATAAAGCTTAATAGCACTCGCACACACACACCAAAATCCCACCCCCCGCCCTCCGATCCTGCCATGCCTCTGATTTCACAGCTGGATTGACTTTAGGAGTCTCAGGAGAGTGGAAAATGTGACATTTTTTACACTGGGTTTGCACTTTTGTCACAACAGGCGTAAAAATCAGAAAAGTAGGAGCAGCAGGAGGGCAAAAGCCCCGAGCTGCTGCACTCTCCCGCCACTATTTCTGATACAGCGCAATTAGCCCGGGTCCCCGTAGAGACGATCGCAGCGAGACGGGGACGACGCAAGAGCGAGCGCGTGTTTGGAGAGAAAGATTTAACAATGTGCTTTTTTTTTTTCCATACACTGTCAGGGAAGAAAAAAAGGAAGAAAAAGAGAAAACGCTACAGGTACATTTGATGCTCTACAAAGTACAACAGTGGCCCTTGAGGTCCAATTATGTAGCATAATATGTAGATTTTTATGGGGGGGAAAAAAAGAATACATGACGTAGTTATAGTATAATGGGAAAATATACACACACACACACACACACACATACATATACAGACGTGGACAAAATTGTTGGTACCCTTTGGTCAATGAAAGAAAAAGTCACAATGGTCACAGAAATAACTTTAATCTGACAAAAGTAATAATAAATAAAAATTCTATAAATGTTAACCAATGAAAGTCAGACATTGTTTTTCAACCATGCTTCAACAGAATTATGTAAAAAAATAAACTCATGAAACAGGCATGGACAAAAATGATGGTACCCCTAGAAAACACAGAAAATAATGTGACCAAAGGGACATGTTAATTGAAGGTGTGTCCACTAATTAGCATCACAGGTGTCTACAACCTTTTAATCAGCCATTGGGCCTATATATATGGCTCCAGGTAATCACTGTGTTGTTTGGTGATATGGTGTGTACCACACTCGACATGGACCAGAGGAAGCAAAGGAAAGAGCTGTCTCAAGAGATCAGAAAGAAAATTATAGACAAGCATGTTAAAGGTAAAGGCTATAAGACCATCTCCAAGCAACTAGATGTTCCTGTGAGTACAGTTGCACATATTATTCAGAAGTTTAAGATCCATGGGACTGTAGCCAACCTCCCTGGACGTGGCCGCAGGAGGAAAATTGATGACAAATCTAAGAGACGGATAATCCGAATGGTAACAAAAGAGCCTAGAAAGACTTCTAAAGAGATTCAAGGTGAACTTCATGCTCAAGGAACATCAGTGTCAGATCGCACCATCCGTCGTTGTTTGAGCCAAAGTGGACTACATGGGAGACGACCAAGGAGGACACCATTGTTGAAAACGAATCATAAAAAAGCAAGACTGGAATATGCCAAACTACATGTTGACAAGCCACAAAGCTTCTGGGAGAATGTCCTGTGGACAGATGAGACAAAAATCGAAGTTTTTGCCAAGGCACACTCCTCAGCTGTATGTTCACAGACGAAAAAATGAAGCATATCAAGAAAAGAACACTGTCCCTACTGTGAAACATGGAGGAGGCTCTGTTATGTTCTGGGGCTGCTTTGCTGCGTCTGGCACAGGGTGTCTTGAATCTGTGCAGGGTACAATGAAATCTCAAGACTATCAAGGAATTCTAGAGAGAAATGTACTAGCCAGTGTCAGAAAGCTTGGTCTCAGTCGCAGGTCATGGGTCTTGCAACAGGACAATGACCCAAAACACACAGCTAAAAACACCCAAGAATGGCTAAGAGGAAAAAATTGGACTATTCTAAAGTGGCCGTCTATGAGCCCTGACCTCAATCCTATTGAGCATCTTTGGAAGGAGCTGAAACATGCAGTCTGGAAAAGGCACCCTTCAAACCGGACACAACTGGAGCAGTTTGCTCATGAGGAGTGGGCCAAAATACCTGCTGAGAGGTGCAGATGTCTCATTGACAGTTACAGGAAGCGTTTGATTGCAGTGATTGCCTCAAAAGGTTGCGCAACAAAATATTAAGTTGTTAGGGGTACCACCATCATTTTTGTCCATGCCTGTTTCATGAGTTTATTTTTTTACATAATTCTGTTGAAGCATGGTTGAAAAACAATGTCTGACTTTCATTGGTTAACATTTATAGAATTTTTATTTATTATTACTTTTGTCAGATTAAAGTTATTTCTGTGACCATTGTGACTTTTTCTTTCATTGACCAAAGGGTACCAACAATTTTGTCCACGTCTGTATATATATATATACATTTCCTATTCTTTTGTATTTGTTAACAAACAATTTTAAAACACGAGTGATATTTCTCAGTATATAAACATTTCCTCATTGCTTAACATGTATAATAATTGCATTAAACCTGCCTGTTAACAATAGGGAAGCACCAACGATCACATGACTGCTCAAGATTTCCACAATTCAGCGCAAATCACTATGAGCATCAAGCGATCAATAAATAGGAAGAAATTAGTTCTAAACAAACTTGTGTTTTTTTCCATATACAGTTTGAGGAAAAACTTATAATCTAATCCTAGTTTCTGTCATATATATAGTAAAAGCTTATATATATATATATATATATATATATATATATATATATATATATATATATATATATATATATTCATTCATTCATCTTCTCTTCTACCGCTTTATCCGATCTTCCCTCGGGTCACAGGGAGTCTGTGTCTATCTCAGGCGTCTATGGGCATTAAGGCAGGATACACCCTGGATGGAATGCCAACCCATCACAGGACACACACACTCACATTCACACACACACATTCATACACTAGGGACAATTTTCCATTCCAAGGTGCCAATCAACCTACCTGTGCATGTTTTTTTTTTTGGACCGGGGAGGAAACCGGAGATCCCAGAGAAAACCCTCCT
>JACRUU010000010.1:8470857-8483357 GCA_030449085.1 Kryptopterus vitreolus | reverse complement strand
TTCACTCTCTGACTCTCACTCTCTTTCTCTGAACTCTGGACGCTTCATTCGCTCCTTTTCCCTCTTTCTGTCTTATCTCTCCTCTCTGACTCCACTCTCACCTCCTCTCTTTCTTTCTCTCTCTCACTCTTTCACTCTCTGACTCTCACTCTCTCATCTCCTGTCTCTCTTTCTTCTTCTCTCCTATCCTCCTCTCATGCTTTGTCTCTCTCTCACTCTTTCACTCTCTGACTCTCACTCTCTTTCTCTTCTCTCTCTCTCTCTCTCTCTTTTCACTCTCTGACTCTCTCTCTCTCTTTCGTGCTGTCTTTATCTCTCATGTTTTGTCTCTCTCTCACTCTTTCACTCTCTGACTCTCACTCTCTTTCTTTCTCTCTATCACTCTTTCACTCTCTGACTCTCTCTCTTTCTCTATCTTTCCTTTCTCCCACTCTGCACTTTTCTTTCTCTCTCACTCTCTTTCTCTCTTTCTCTTTCTCTTTTCTCTTCTTTCCTTTCACTCTCTCTCTCTCTCTCTTTCTTCACTCTTTCACTCTCTGACTCTCTGACTCTCTTTCCTCTCTCACACTCTCTTTTCCTTTCTCTGTCTCTCCTCATGCTTTGTCTCTTCTCACTCTTTCACTCTCACTCACTCTCGTCTCCTTCGCCCGTCCTCTCTTTTCGACTCTTGCTCTCGTGTCTTCTCTCTCCTCATTTTCTCTCTCCTCCTCTCTCCTCCTCTTTCACTCACTCTGACTCTCCTCTCTCTCTCTTTCGTGCTGTCTTTATCTCTCATGCTTTGTCTCTCTCTCACTCTTTCACTCTCTGACTCTCACTCTCTTTCTCTCTCTATCGACTCTCTTCACTCTCTGACTCTCACTCTTCTCTCTTCTTTTCTCTCTCTCGTCTCACTATCTCTCACTCTCTTCTTTCTTTCTTTCTCTCTGTCACTCTTTGACTCTCTCTCTCTCTTTCGTGCTGTCTTTATCTCTCATGTTTGTCTCTCTCTCACTCTTTCACTCTCTGACTCTCACTCTCTTTCTTTCTCTCTCTCACACACTCGCTCACTCTCTGCTCTCACTCGCTTCTTTATCCTCTCATCTTTCTCTCACTCTCTTCTCTTCACTCTCTCTGATCTTTCACTCTCTTCTCTCTCTCTCTTTCTTTCTTCTTTCTCTTCTGCTCTCTCACTCTTGTGTTGTCTCTCTTCCTCTCTCTCTCCTCTTTCACTCACCTGATCTTCTCTCTTTCTTTCTTTCTTTCTCTCCCTCGCTCTCTTCACTCTCTCTCTGTCTCTCTCTCTCTTTCATGCTGTCTTTCTTCTCTCATGCTTTCTCCTCTCTCTCACTCTAACTCCCTCTCCCTCTCTGACTCTCATCTGTCTCTTTTCCTCTCTTCTCTCTCTCATCCTCTCTCTCACTTCTTTCTCTCTCTCACTCTTTCACTCTCTGACTCTCACTCTCACTTCTTTATGCTTGTCTTATTTATCTCTCATGCTTTGTCTCTCTCTCTCACTCTTTCACTCTCTGACCTCTCCCTCTATCTCTCTCTTTTGTGCTGTCTTTATCTCTCATGTCTCTCTCTCTCTCTCTCACTCTCTCTCTCTCATCTCTCATGCTTCTCTCTCTCTCACTCTTTCTTTCTCTCTCTCTCTCGTGCTGTCTTTATCTCTCATGCTTTCTCTCTCTCACTCTTTCTTTCTCGTTCTCTCTCTCTCTCGTGCTGTCTTTATTCTCATGCTTTCTCTCTCACTCTTTCTTTCTCGTTCTCTCTCTCTCTTGTGCTGTCTTTATCTCTCTTGCTTTCTCTCTCTCTCTCTTTCTTTCTCATTCTCTCTCTCGTGCTGTCTTTATCTCTCATGCTTTCTCTCTCTCACTCTTTCACTCTCTGACTCTCGCTCTTTTTCTTTCTCTCTATCTCTCATGCTGTCTTTATCTCTCATGCTTTCTCTCTCTCACTGTTTCACTCTCTGACTCTTTCTTTTTCTCTCTCTCTCGTGCTGTCTTTATCTCTCATGCTTTCTCTCTCTCACTCTTTCTTTCTCTTTCTCTCTCTCTCTCGTGCTGTCTTTATCTCTCATGCTTTCTCTCTCTCACTCTTTCTTTCTCGTTCTCTCTCTCTCGTGCTGTCTTTATCTCTCATGCCTTCTCTCTCTCACTCTTTCACTCTCTGACTCGCTCTTTTTCTTTCTCTCTATCTCTCATGCTGTCTTTATCTCTCACTGTTTCACTCTCTGACTCTTTCTTTTTCTCTCTCTCTCGTGCTGTCTTTATCTTTCATGCTTTCTCTCTCAATCTTTCACTCTCTGCCTCTCTCTCTCTCTCGTGCTGTCTTTATCTCATGCTTTCTCTTCTCTCTCAATCTTTCACTCTCTGTCTCTCTCTCTCTCTCGTGCTGTCTTTATCTCATGCTTTCTCTCTCTCACTGTTTCACTCTCTGACTTTCTTTCTCATGCTTTCTCTCTCACTCTTATTCTCTGACTCTCTTTCTCTCTCATGATCTCTCTCTCTCTCTCATGCTGTCTTTATCTCTCATGCTTTCTCTCTCTCTCTCTCTCTCTCTCACTCTTTCACTCTCTGACTCCCTCTCCCTCTCTTGTGGTACTATCTACATGTCAGTTCACTCCTCGGCAGCAAAAGATGGATGTGGCCGAAATATGAAGTGAGTGCCGTCTGAAATCCAAAGCACATGTGTACAAACGCTTTATGGCATGATCTGTTTTGCACGTGAGAGTGAGAGAAAAAAGAGAGGGGGGGGGTGTGGGCGAGGCGGACGACAGACAAGGAAAAGAAGAAAGGAATCACAAGAAAGTCTATGAAGTGTCAGGGCATTAGCCTCTGCCATGACCCTGTGACTGTTTGTTGACACTTTCTGGATGGAGGCCCTTGAACACAAAAAGGGGGGAATGAGAAAGAAAAGAAAAAGGAATGCTCTTTTTCTTTCCTTTTATTTTGATGGATGAAGGGGTCTCCTGTTACATTTGGATGGAGTACAGCTGTGACAAGCTGCTAAGTACACCCAAACAAGCTGCCTCGCATCTGAGAGATGTAACAGAGCGGGCTTAACAGCATCGGGTCCACCCTCACACACTCAAACACACACTTTTCCGTGTACACAGTGCACAGGGAGGGGAAAAAAAAGAAAAGAAAGGAGGAAAAAAAAGAATAAAGCAAGAACAGACAGCAAGAAATTGTTTAAACTTTGAGAAATATTATCCTTGAACTTGCTCCACAGGGATTCAGCCACTACCTAATTTTACTCTAGAGCGTTTGAGAAGAGAGAAAGTGTGAAGTAAAGGGAAAGACATGGTGTATTAGTGAAGGGCGTTTGGGATTACAGAGGATTATTATGTGAGACTAGTGAGCTCATGTGTGGGAATAGTATGAATATGATTTTTACTCATAGAGTTTAGTACTTTTAAGTTCAATTTATAACTATTTAAGCTGACGAGCACAAGAGCCCAGCGCAGCAAAGATTTAATTATAACTTTAATATATAATATAATTGATATACTTTATTATTTATAATACTTTTATACACACATACACATTATTTATATATATATATATGGTTTAGTGGTTAGCAGGTTCGCCTCACACCGCCAGGGTCCGGGTTCGATTCCCGTCTCGGCCATGTGTGTGTGGAGTTTGTGCATGTTCTCCCCGTGCCTCAGGGGGTTTTTCCTCGGGTTCTCCGGTTTCCTCCCCCGGTCCAAAAAAAATATGCACGGTAGGTTGATTGGCACCTTGGAAAAAATTGTCCCTAGTGTATGAATGTGAGAGTGAGTGTGTGTGTGTGTGTGTCATGCGATGGGTTTGTCATTCCATCCAGGGTGTATCCTGCCTTAATGCCCATAGACGCCTGAGATAGGACACAGGCTCCCTGTGACCCGAGGGAAGATCGGATAATTTTTTATAAAGCGCTAGCTGAGATGAATGAATGAATGATATGAATATATATATATATATATATATCTATATATATATTTTTTTTTTTATGTGGTGTGTGTATCCAAACATATTAATTGATTTTATTATTATTATTATTATTATTATTATTATTATTATTATTATTATTATTATTATTAATGGTGGAGGTGGTAGCTCAGTGCTTAAAGCATTGGCCTCTGGACCCACGAATAGTCGCTTCAAGTCCCAGCCACTAGTGGGCCCTTGGGCATGGCCCTTAAACCCCCCAATTGCTCAGTCTGCCCCAGCTGTTAGAGTTCCACATGCCAGTGCCTTCCTAGCGCCGGGGCCCAAGCCCGGATTATAAATAATAAAACAGGAAGGGTTGCGTTAGGAAGGGCATCCAGGGTTAAATCATGCGCCAAAAATACAATGTTTTTTTTTTTTTGTTCCACAATGTGTTTTCCAGACCATCCACTGTGTGCTCCCCGTAGTGGGAGAAGACAAAAAAAAACACATTATTATTATTATTATTATATAAAAATTTTTGCACCCTAATAATAACCATTATCCTTCACGACGACTTGACAAGCAACCCTTCCAAACCCTATATACGTAAGTGTGGCTTCTTCATAAGTGCCCTCCTCAGAACACACATATACATCTAGACCAGTGGATGTGAAACTCATTATCACCACGGGGCCACATCAGCATTATGAAGGGCCTCGAAGGGCAGGTTATAACTATAATACAGTATATAGTGTTTGATGAGCGACGTCGCCTCATAACACAAAACACACAGCGCTTTTTCTCCTTGTCTTCGCTTTCCCGTCTTTCTTGGACTTCCATCTGCATACATTTTCCACTTCCTGGACATTTCGGGATAGAAATGTCTCGACTCCGCCCTCGGTAAACGTCGATGTTGGATACGCTGCACTCTAGTGGTGGCATTACGTCATTCCTCATGTAACATTGTGGTAGATGTAATTGATCGTACGCCTTTTAAGCTCTTGTACGCCACATAAGATGATATTTCAGGCCATATTCGTTGTGTATTGTCTTGTATTCTGTCGAATGGAGACCCTGCAGTGGCGAGTTTTCGCTACGCACGTACACGTACGCTTAAAGTCAGCGCCTGCACCATTGGGGCTTCTTGTCTCAGGATGCACTATTGTTGAATGTCCTGATCCATCATGTGTGTAGGTTAAAGGACAATCCCTTTTCCTGTACTCCGCACTTCACACTTGCTTGATCAGGACACAAAACAAAGGCATCCTTTAAACTGGCAACACTATCATCTTCACACACACACACACACACACACACACACACACACACACACACACATACAACCTTTTGCACTACCAGCCATACCTCTGACTCACAACAACTCCCCCCTCCCCATCCCTCCTCCCGAAATGAACCGATAACACACACACAAACACACACACACACACACACAGAGACACCAGCCGTCCAGAGGAGGTGTGACTCCTGGGCCTTGAGAAAGGAAATGTGTTTACATCACAGCCTCGCGGTGTTATTTTTCCGCGCCGCTACGTGCTGTTTTTTTTATTTATTTATTTATTTTTTTCCCTGGGCCTCGCCGAGGTGAGAGAGGAGGACAGAAGGATATCCAGGGCTAAACGGTAGTGCGGGTTTCGAAGTGTGCCAGGATCCTGCTGAGCTTGCTGACCTGTGCTCAGCATCGGGGTGGGAAAAGAGCTGCGCTGACGTCACACGCCCAGCCAAGCCGTGTCATTGTGCGAGCGCAACACAATGCCGGGGCCCTTTTTTTTTTTTTTTGCTAAGGTCAGGTGTTATTTGTCATGTCGGGTTCCTCACCACCTAAATATAGACGCTTTTAGTTCCATGAGGAGGATGGAATAGCGAGGAAAAAAGGAAAGAAAAGCAAGCGAGCGCTATTTGGTGCGGCGCTTGATTGTGTTGGAAAAAGACAGGCCATGAGACAGGTATTATAGGAAACATGTGCCATATGTAAAGGATTTCTCATAAATCCGATCCAGGGCGTGGAAGTCATGCACATTTGATTTCTCTCTGATATGCGTGCCTCGGTCGGACTGCTCCATATTTTGGATATTTGTCATAAAATCTTCTCCAGTCGTTCTTTTTTTTTTTTTTGCTATTTCCTATTTCCTTTCATAGATCTGATCATAAAAAAAAAACAAAACAAAGAGAAACAGCTTTGAAACTTTCTTTTTTTTTTTCCCCCCACGAGTTGAAAGCAAGAAGGAAAAAATTAAACGCTTTAGCACGCGAATGTTCCTCGGTTATTAATTAGATTTCGTTTGCAAAAACATCTCGGGCAAAGTTTCCTTTGAAGTGACAACGCTAAATATTAAAAAAAGCAATTAAATATAAATCACAGGAGCGATGTCGTGGCGTTCGTGTTATTCCTGTTTGATTTCCAGAGCATATTTGATCAATCTCTTTGCCTCATTTCCCCCCCCCCCCCCCCACACCCCTCTATAGGCCTCATCTGCTTCAACTAAACCCTCTCTCTCTCCCTCTCTCTCTCTCTCTCTCTCTCTCCATTGTTGTTATTCCCCTCCAATCCACTTCCTCGAGCACGTAATGCATGCAGTAAATTATTCAGACCAAATTAATTTTACAGCACCTTGTTTCCACTAAGCATTGCCAACATCTGTTGTCGAGTCACAAGTTTACCTTGTTGGTCATTACTTTCCACAATGAGCGAAATGTTTTATTAACCTCCCGAGAGACGGAGCCTTTCGCGGATCGGCCCGAATCATCACTACTTAGCAAACCTCCGCTGAACTTGTACTAATCAAAGCTTGGCCGGCGTTTCGGGCTCCAGCGTAGCGCTAATGCGATTGAGCTATCGGACAAAAATGGACGTGTCAGGGGAAACCGCTGACTGGGATGAATGCGGGGGGGGGATAAGGGGGGGGGTGGGGTTGTTTGGGGGATTGAAGTGACGTAGTGCTTTTGCTGATTTCTACTTTAAGGTAATCCAAGTCTCCGTGCTATTGTTTCTTTAATAATAGTAATTGCCTTTGATGGGATTTCTTGCCGAGCTTTTAACGCCCGAGCGTGTGGAAAGGGCAAGGAGGAAGGAAAGCAAGACTTTTTGAAGTATAGAGAATTTCTTTTTACATTTTTTTTACTATTATTCATAAAGTCGGGGGCACGGTGGCTTAGTAGTTAGCACGTTCACCTCACACCACCAGGGTCCGTGTTCGATTCCCGTCTCGGGCCATGTGTGTGTGGAGTTTGTGCATGTTCTCCCTGTGCCTCAGGGGGTTTTTCTTCAGGTTCTCCGGTTTCCTCCCCGGTCCAAAAACATGCACGGTAGGTTGATCGGTACCTTGGAAAATTGTCCCTAGTGTGTTAATGTGTGTGTGTGTGTGTGTGTGTGTTCCCTGCAATGGGTTGGCATTCCATCCAGGGCTTATCCTGCCTTAATGCCCATAGACGCCTGAGATAGGCACAGACTCCCCGTGACCCGAGAGAAAGATCGTATAGAAGATGAAGGAATGAAGAAATGAACGTTCTATCAGTCATCGCGTCTCACCAGAGACTCGCATACCGCCATGTCACTCGCGATCTGCGCAGCCTTCAATGCTACTTCATAACTTCATAGTGGCTGTTTTCTGACTAAACGAAACAATATTGTAGATATGGCTTTGTCACTTGGGGCTATTTGGGGGGGGGGGGGGGTCGGGTATAAAACGAGGAGTGGGTGTTCTAATCGATCCCAAAGGTGTTCAGTGTTTGTATTATAAGGCAAAACACTCAAAATCTTCAACTCCATCCCATGTAAACCATATCGCTGAAAAAGGTACGACTTTTATCCCTATAGTGTATTTCTTTATACCTTGACATAAGTATTAATACCTTGAGGGAACCTTATAATAAAAAAAAAAACAACACAAAATCTGCCTCGTATCATTGGATCTAAACACTACATAGTTCATGAATAATAAGCATGTGTAAAGGATCTACAAATGAAGCTAATTTATTGATTGTGATGGGTTTGACTATGTATTCTCTCTCTATATATATATATATATATATATTGATTTTATATATATATATATTCGCTATATCCGATCTTCCCTCGGGTCACGGGGAGTCTGTGTGTGTCTATCTCAGGCGTCTATGGGCATTAAGGCAGGATACACCCTGGATGGAATGCCAACCCATCGCAGGACAACACACACATTCACAATCACACACACATTCATACACACTAGGAACAATTTTCCAAGGTGCCAATCAACCTACCATGCATGTTTTTGGACCGGGGAGGGGGAGGAAACCGGAGAACCCGGAGAAAAAAACCCCCTGAGGCACGGATGGGGAGAACATGCACAAACTCCACACACACATGGCCGAGACGGGAATCAAACCCAGACCCTGGCGGTGTGAGGTAAACATGCTAACTACTAAGCCACCGTGCCCCTTATATATATATATATTATGTATAATAATATATATATATATATATATATATATATATATATATATATATATATATATATATATATATATATATATATATATGCACACACACACACACACACACACACGTTTTTAAATATAATACATACATACATATATATATGGGGCCTGATATTTTCTTCTAATCCGAGTCTGAGCGCATGATGCTGTCATGTACGTGACCTCTCTATACATGTTCCGCTCCAAACATACGCAACATGTGCAGGTCCATGCGTTGCTGATTATTTCGAAGGACGAGGAACAGAAACAGATTATTATTATTATTATTTTTTTTTTTACGACTATGTGCCGTGTCTAGACATTGTATATTTCCTCCATATTAATTAACGGGAATGTATTCTAGGCAGAGCATGTTTTGCAAAGCGATGCTGCTAGAATGTCAAATAATGTATGAGTGTAAAATAATGAAGTGAAATTAAGAAGGAAAGCAAGAAAAGCACTGGCAAACATCCTGTCTAGTGCATCATGGTATGTGGAGCTGAAGCGTGCATGTGGATTAAATGTGCATTAATATTAAACAAGGTTTATTGACCGGGGGGCGGGGTGGGGGGGGGTTGGATAGTTCCTTTTAAGGAAGTTGAATAATGTCTGGATTGTTTTTTCCCCTATAAATACTGGCTACTTAGGCCAAATTAGACACGCCCCTACAACTGCTCATTGGTTTAATGATCGAATCGGCCAATCATGGAACAGATATTAAATCATCAAGAGAAGGAGTCTTCAGGTACTTTTCATATACAAATCTGGCATGGTGGAAGTGTTTTTTTTTTTTTTTCCTCTCGAGTGTACACGGAATGGCGCAATAAATACAAATAAATAAATAAATAAATAAAAATATCTCCGCCAGTTCATCTATCTGAGATGAAGAATAAGCAACGCAAATAAGCACTCTTTACAGCCGTGATAAACAGAAGGGCATAACGTCAGGATGCACAACATGTTATCGCTCTCTCTCTCTCTCTTTTTGTCCTCCCCCCCTCACTTTCTCATTCTACCTCTCAAACATTCCTCATTTTTTTTCCTTTTTTTTTTTTTTTTTGTTAGCAAGTCATGTGACCTGGTGTGTCCCGAATCTGGGCGTATGCCAGGGACAGATGTGCTCAGTCAAATGACTAATTGAAAAGCTAAAAGAATTTCAGCAGCTTGGCTATTCAGCGTGCATAATGAAAGAGCCGGACTGATAGAAAGTGAACAACAACACACACACACACACACACACACACACACACACACGGTCCCTCCCCTCTCATCAGCCGCACCATTAACAATCCTGTGTGAAGATGAAAACAACGCTTGGTTTATTCAGTAAATGAAAGCATATAACTAGATGCCGTCCCAGGAGTGCATTTCCAATTTTAATAATACATCAAGGAGCCATAGCCCCGGCACACACATGAGCCAAAAAAAAAAACGCATGCATATTCACTCTCACTCACACACACACACACACACACGTGTGTACGCTCACACAAACACGTACCAGCACGCAAACACTACTGTGTGTGTTTTTTTTTTTTTCCTAGACAACTCCCAGCGCTAGCGCTTTAGCAGATGCAAAAGGTGCACAACGCGACGCCTATTAGCTAAATTAAGCGCCGTTAGCTGCCGCGCCGAGCTCCATCGTTCGCCGCTTAACGACTACAAACCGACATTTTTTAGTCGTTTCTTTTTTCCACCTTTCTATACCGTCTTTTCTCCTCGTGTCATCTATGGTTACCGTACTATGATTTCCGCAGCCCGCCTCAAATTATGGGCATGAATAATAAAATGCCATCTAATTAAAAACTGTAGTTAAGTATGCAAAATTCCAATGATAATGAGATTGCGCAATACCTTGGAGTAAAGTGGATTATGAATTAGTCAGAGGAAAGAGAACGAGACAGAGAGAGAGAGACAGAGAGAGAGAAGGCTTGACCCAAGAAGAGTGTGTCATTAGCTTCCACAGAGGCTATGTGTGTGTGTGTGTGTGTGTGTGTGTGTGTGTGTGGAAACACTAACCGCCCACATGTGTCATTACTACTAATAACACAATCAGTTAGCTGTAGCTTGGATATGTGAACCAGAACACGATGCTTCAATATTGTGCTCAGTAGACGGAGTGTTTGCGCTGCTGAAGGTCACAGCCAGTGATAGATGGCGAGAAGATCTTTTGCTAGGATGTCACTAAACTTTTTCCCCCCCCCCCTTTTATTGGAAAAATAAATAAATAAATAAATAAATAAATAAATAAATAAATAAAAGCGCCTACTTCCCCCTCTTCTCTTGAAATATCTCCCCGCCCCTCAGTCATCTCTCTTCATCCAGTTGTTTTGATCGAAACACAGCTCTCTGTGTTTATGCTTCATGGATCCCAGTAATGAACACATTCTGAAAGCTACATTTATTATAAAAGTAGGACAAAAGCAGGACATGAAAAACGCGCTCGCATGTCCTTTAAAACACATTAAAAGTGATGGCTGAGGGGGTTTTGATCCCAGGTGCCGAAGTGACTGTCATCAGGCTAAAAAAAAAAAATATCTATCTATCTATCTATCTATCTATCTATCTATCTATCTATCTATCTATCTATCTATCTATCTATCTATCTATCTATCTATCTATCTATCTATCTATCTATCTATCTATCCATCCATCCATCCATCCATCTCCATCATCCTCTCTCTCTCTCTCTCTCTATATATATATATATATATATATATATATATATATATATATATATATATATATAGTATGAATTTGTTCGCAAGTTGTTTGCGTAAGATATAAGCTATACAAAACAGTAGTTTACTGCATTCCTGAATGCGGCACTAAAAACAACAACAATTGAATAAACAGTATAAAATAATTCAGTAATGTATACAGTAAGTACTGTACTTACTATGGAAGATGGTGGTTAATACATGTGTGGATGGCGGGTGGTGGAGGAGGAGGTGGAGGGTGGTCCGGAGGTGGTAGTCATCACATGGTTATTGCCCTCGTTCGCTACACTCTGCGTTCGCTAAGCTCTGTGACTAGCTAGTGATAGTCACATATATACACACATATATATGAAAAGCACCCGGAATATAATTCTTAAAGGAGCCACGCACCATATTTTACAATTAAAACGAGCACTAAAATTCAGTAGAGCTTTTTTGAGACATTGTGAAGAGCGCTTTATAAATACAATTGAATTGAATAAAAAAAATGTCCATAATTTCAAGAGTAAAGCAAATAGTAAATAATCAATAATTGTATTAAAGGGAGAGATATTTTGTAGAGAAATGTACATAATTTATAACATCATGTTACGGTAAGTTAGAAACATGAAAAGTATTCATTTATGGTATATTGAAAACGTGTTAACTCATGGAAATCAAGTACACACATACACACACACCACACACACACACACACACACACACACAAACACACACACAGTACATATATTATGTTATATGTCATTCATTCATCTTCTACCACTAGGATACACCCTGGATGGAATGCCAATCCATTGCAGGGCGAAACACTCACACACACACTCACACACACACACACACACATTCATACACTAGGGACAATTTTCCAAGGTGCCAAACCAACCTACCGTGCATGTTTTTGGACCAGGGGAGGAAACCGGAGAACCCGGAGAAAAAACCCCTGAGACACGGGGAGAACATGCACACTGGCTGAGACGGGAATCGACCCCGGGAATCCACACACACATGGCCGAGACGGGAATCGAACCCGGACCCTGGCGGTGTGAGGTCAACGTGCTAACCACTAAACCACCATGTCCCTATTATATGTTATATGTATATATAATATATATATATATATATATATATATATATATATATATATATATATATATATATATATATATATCTTTTAATAAATCTTTTTTTATGAGTAAAATGTGTATAAAAAATGCCTGCCAGGTTTATTTTTTAACACACATTACATTCTACAACCTGAACATTGTCTATTCCAAGACTACACTTCGTCTTCACTTGCTTTAGTGCGAGGACGCATCCGAGGCGTCGGACGATCCGTCCCGTCCCTTCTCTCTACAGCTTTTGGAGGACACGTGAATGAGCGACAGCGCCGTGGGTATAACACCGTCGT
>JACRUU010000010.1:8450857-8465857 GCA_030449085.1 Kryptopterus vitreolus | reverse complement strand
AAAATAAATAAATAAGCAACAAATAAGCAAATAAATTAAGGAAAAAAGCATCACAAGAAAAATAGAAAAATCAATATAACACATTATATTAACAAATCATTTATTATTCAATATTTTTTTTTATCATGTGACAGTAAAAAAGTAAACACAAAGTAAAAGCTCGGGTTATTAATTACAGCATGATGGCCGTAATTCCGTAATAACGCAGCAATTTTCCCAAAAGACCCGTCATCATTTTTTATTCTTTATAGTTGCGTTTCTACCAATCAAATTAGCTCATGTTCTTGTATTCTAGCAAATTCCATACATTATTTAGTGACGTGTGCAAAAGCAGCACTATTAGAATCTCGCTCTGGCTTCGGTCAAATTTCCGCCGGGTAACTCGTCCCGCCGTTTTTGTCCGATCCTCACCAATCATACCTCATATCGTGGGGCCCGATGGTGTGAGGCGTGCTATTACTTTTATAAGGAATCGCCCCGTGGAATTCCGAACACGGGGCCAAAAAGCGGGAATTTTTCCCCATAGAAAATGAATGGGGTTGAAATTCCGTGCCTCACAGTTCGTCCTGTGAGCGCCCGACATGCACATATGGCAAATCCACTCGTAGGGGGTCCGGAGTGGATCACGATCATATACCACAATCTCATACCTGTTCGGAATTTCGGGAAATGTGTGACATTCCGGCCCCATAGAGATTGAATTGGGAAATTTGACGCTCCGCTGTTCGGCCCGTGTTCGCCCGACATGCACATTTGACATATCCTCTCGTAGGTGAGATGGAGTCGGTCGTGAGCATAAGGTCATGTGACATGTCTAAACGCTCGGCACATCGACTGGAATCGGACGCTGGATAATTTGCAAGCATCACTGACATTTTCTTCAGGAAATATCCCATGTCTATTTATTGTCTTATTACACTAGTTCGCTATGCTACATTCATTAAGCTTTGTCATTTTTTGTGTCTGTATAGTATAGAGTATAGAGTCTGTATAGTAAAAACCATATAGATCCCCAGTGCTATAGATAATTATCCTAATCAGGCTTGTTTGGAAGCTGGGATCAGAGAGCAGCTATGGAGCACAGAGGGCCTTGCTCAAGGACCCAAGGGAGGTAATTTGGCAATACCGGGACTCGAACCCACAACCTTCCGATCAGTAGCCCAGCGCCTTAAACCACTGAGCCACACCCCTCCGGCCATTGGCATGCAAAAGAGCAGCAACGGAATACGTGTGCTAACCGTATCAGGTTACTTCATAAGCATATTTAGATGCCACAAATAATGTATATGGATTTACGTTTTTTTCCTCCATCATAAAAGTGGGTGAAGAATGAGTGAAAGAAATGAATGGAAGGGAAAATATGTATATCAGGGATGTCCTTTAAATACAGACATTTCTGAGCTTTGGGTCATGCAAATCTCTCTCTCTTTCTTTCTCTCTCTCTCTCTCTCTGACAGACGAGCCTAAAGCTCCTCTTGAAAAGGTCAGCGGTCTGATCTTTTCATCCTAAACATGTTTCGGATTTCTTAATTAGGGCCAAGAGATGTGTGAAGACCTTAGGCTTGATGTGAAAGGTACAAGAGAACTCAGGCATGTATATGTACTCTCTTTCTTTCACCTTTCATTCTCTCTCTCTCTCTCTCTCTCTCTCTCTCTCTCTCTCTCTCTCTATTTTTTTTCATCCGAGGCGCCATCAAGCTCTACAACATCAGGAAGAAGAGAAATGAGAGAAGACACGGCCAATTTTTCGCGCTTCTCTTACTTTGCCCAACACTAATTACCAATCCAACTAGTCAAACGACTCCATTTATCATATTTTCCACGATATTTCTTTCGTTATTTCTCATAAGAAACTGTTTCTTTATTCGAATCGACATCACACCATCTTGTGCCAAAAATGTGTAGGAATTCTAATGTTGGGGGAAAAAAAATTCCATATATATATATACACACACACACATATGTGTGTATATATATACACACACACACACACACACATATATATATATATAGCCAGGATCCAGGTTCAATTCTCGTCTCGGTCATGTGTGTGTGGAGTTTGTGCATGTTCTCCCCGTGCCTCAGGGGGTTTTTCTCCGGGTTCTCCGGTTTCCTCCCCCGGTCCAAAAACATGCACGGTAGGTTGATTGGCACCTTGGAAAATTGTCCCTAGTGTATGAATGTGTGTGTGTGTGTGTCCTGCGATGGGTTGGCATTCCATCCAGGGTGTATCCTGCCTTAATGCCCATAGACGCCTGAGATAGGCACAGACTCCCCGTGACCCGAGAGATCGGATAAAAGCGGTAGAAAATGAATGAATGAATGAAAATTATATATATATATATATATATATATATATAGCAAAGCGCTGGATAATTTCCCAGGCTATTGTCTGGGAAGCTTTAGGCCGCCTTGTGTGACGCTACGATATAAAAAAAGCCGCTTCTTCAGAAGGTTCTGAAAAACAATGCCCCTTAAAACCACAACAACAGCGTATTTCGCCAAAGTAGCTCGGAGACAGTTTCGGATGTTACCACAGTAGACATGTTAGATGTTACAGCGAGAACGAGACACAAACACGGGGCGTAGTTATGGGGCGTCTACCACAACCACACAGAAAATCCACAATTTGTCCATAGTTTTGTAAACCGTCGTGCGTCCTTTGCGTAACCCCCCTCGTACAGTTGTGCCTGGCATCCTAAAACAATACCGGGGATATATATATATATATATATATATATATATATATATATATATATATATATATATATATATATATATATATATATATATATTCTATATAGCTATTTGTGTTTTTATTTACGTTTTTTTATCCTCGTTTTTTTCTGTCTGCATGAAATCCGCAGTCTATAAAGAGGTAGTTTCAATAAACACACTGGTGAATACAGTCTCTTTAAAACCTATACTCTGTACTCTGTTCTCAGGAAAGATTTGGGGGGGGGGCGGGGCTTATAATCACATGTTTATTGTCACATTGAAAAAATTCCCAGAAATGTCAGTTGGCATATCATTTTTTCACTGAAAAAATTGTATATATATATATATATATATATATATATATATATATATATATATATATATATATATATTATTATTTATTTTTCCCGTTTTATCCTTTCTTTGGTTGTCTGCATGAACATCGTGGTATATAAAGAGGTAGTTTCAATAAACAATAAACGAGTGAATACAGTGTGTTTAAAACCTTTAAATCTGGGTCTAAATTCTTTGCGCTCAGGACTGATCTGGAGACAGGGCTTATAATCGAACATTTGGGTAAAATTTGGACTAATTTTAATCAAACTTGGCAGAATTATAGGTAAATAAATTTGATATAGAATTTATTTACATATATAGGGGGCAAGGTGGATTAGTGGTTAGCACGTTCGCCTCACACCGCCAGGGTCCGGGGGTTCGATTCCCATTTCCGCCATGTGTGTGTGTGGAGTTTGTGCATGTTCTCCACGTGCCTCAGGGGTTTTTTTCTCTCCGGGTTCTCCGGTTTCCTCCCTGGTCTAAAAACATGCACGGTAGGTTGATTGGCACCTTGGAAAATTGTCCCTAGTGTATGAATGTGTGTGGGGCACGGTGGCGTAGTGGTTAGAACGTTCGCCTCACACCGCCAGGATCCGGGTTCGATTCCCGTCTCGGTCATGTGTGTGTGGAGTTTGCATGTTCTCTCCCCGTGCCTCAGGGGGTTTTTTCTCCGGTTCTCCAGTTTCCTCCCGGTCCAAAAACATGCATGAGTAGGTTGATTGGCACCTTGGAAAATAGTCCCTAGTGTATGAATGTGTGATTTGTGAATGTGTGAGTGTGTGTGCCCTGCGATGGGTTGGCATTCCATCCAGGGTGTATCCTGCCTTAATGCCCATAGACGCCTGAGATAGGCACAGGCTCCCCGTGACCTGATGGAAGATCGGATAAAGCGGTAGAAGATGAATGAATGAATGAATGTATGAATGTGTGTGTGTGTGTGCCCTGTGATGGGTTGGCATTCCATCCAGGGTGTATCCTGCCTTAATGCCCATAGACGCCTGAGATAGACCCGAGGGAAGATCGGATAAAGCCGTAGAAGATATATATATATATATATATATATATATTATATATATATATATATATATATATATATATATATATATCTATATATATACTTTTTTAAACAGTGTATATTTGATTCCTTGCATGCTAAAATTAGAACACAATAATAAAAACACTTTCCGTACGATTGTTCACAGAGCAACACGACCCCACTATAAGATTATCATTTACATACGAGTAAAGCACCTTGATATTTTCCCCCTTTTCTTTTCCTCCTTCTTTCTAACTCTGTTTCTCATGTAAAACTCAATACCTGTTCTAGATCAGATAAAAGCCACTCTTGCATGCATTCTTGCATTTGGGTGAAGTCAAGAGTGGAAAAGCTCATAAGTGGGCCGATTTTTGTATCCGCCGGTTTTTTTTTGATAAAAAAAAAAAAAAAGAAAAGAAAAAAAAGGCCATTTTATCTGCAGAAATTTGCTGCCGTAATGCAAGACAAAGCCTTGGCTCCCGGCCGCCGAGGTTATTGCATCAGATCTGGCCACGTCTGCATGTTAGGTGAACTGTGCGAATCTACAGAATGAACCGAATTAGCGATAACATGCTAAATTAAACCGCACAACCTCACGGCTCATGTATCACAGCGCCAGAGAAAGGCCTGTAATAGAGCAGGTATTTTAGAGGCCCGACCTTTGAATTGTTTATTATCGTTTTCATCACTGTGTGAAATTCAGCCACCTGCGCACTATAGAGGCGGGCCAACGTACACAATTAGCTCGCGGTGATCGCTGAAAAGCTCGCTACTGTTACCGGCTCCAGCGTTGTGTTTGAGTGCGTGACCGGGGGAATAGGTCAGGGTACGCCTCGCAAGTATATATATATACGTATATATACACAGATATATATATTGTGTGTGTGTGTGTGTGTGTGTGTGTGTGTGTGTGTGTGTAAAGTGATTTGAGTGTCTAGAAAAGCGCTATGTACATGCAATTCTTATAACTATTAAACAGTGACACATTTTCATTCCTTTCCGACGAATATATTTTTTCCTAAAAATACTAAATAAATACTACATTTTCACCAAATATTTCTCTTTTTTTTTTTTTTTTTTTTTTTTACAAAAGAAAGCCTAAAATGATTCTACTTTCTATTCACATTATATTAAAGATCATCTTTATGTGGTTTTTCCATTATCCTACTGTTTATAGTTATAGTTTAAGGATGTAATGACCATATGGAGATCAGCCAGTGTGAACGCAATGGAAGGAGCACCTTGTGAGAGTAATCAGAGGTTATTACCACAGACATAGGACATAAGTCGTGTGTGTCAGAAACACCTATAGACAACTACAGAGCGAGAGAAGGAGGGAGAGAAAGAGATATACGTCCTCCATACAGACATTCTTCACTCACTATATCAGATTCCCCCCCCCCCCCCCCCCCCCCCCCCCGTTATTAACAGCTATATCCTTTTCATAACTGTATATAGCCGTGCCAGTCACGCTTATTGAATTGAAGTGAATTGAGAGAAAGACAGAATAAGATTATAAAAACGGATAGATGTGGTGTCAGAAATATTGAGAGAGGAAGGGAGAAAGGGAAATGGCTTGTTAAAGGTCATCAGGCCGACTGAGTGCACCGTCTGGGCACAAGCCGAAGCAAGGCAGGTGGAGCGTTTTTTTTCCTTTCTTTCTTTTATAAATTTATATTGTGCATTCAAGCTCTCACCCCTCTCTCTCTCTCTCTCTCTCTCTCTCTCTCCAGTTCCAATTTGAATAAACTATTCCTGCTTGTCAGGGGAAGAAACCTTCAGTTTGACTGACGTTTATTTTCCTGAAGTGCAGTTAACCCTAAAGCCAAGCGGTTAAAAAAAAAAAAAAAAAAAAAAAAACAATAGATGGCTGCAAATCCAGCGTTCACTATGCAGGGGATAATCTGTTGCATATCGATGAAAAAAACCCTTAATTCAGTTTTGCACAATATGTCAACATGGTGTCATGATTGCAGAGGTGTGAAATATTTCACACAATAATAATAATAATAATAATAATAGGGGGCATGGTGGCTTAGTGGTTAGCACGTTCGCCTCACACCTCCAGGGTCCGGGTTCGATTCCCGTCTCGGCCATGTGTGTGTGGAGTTTGCATGTTCTCCCCGTGCCTCAGGGGGTTTTTCTGCGGGTTCTCCGGGTTTCCTCCCCCGGTCCAAAAACATTCACGGTAGGTTGATTGGCACCTTGGAAAATTGTCCCTAGTGTATGAATGTGTGTGTGTGTGTCCTGTGATGGTTTGGCATTCCATCCAGGGTGTATCCTGCCTTAATGCCCATCGACGCCTGAGATAGGCACAGACTCCCCGTGACCCGAGGGAAGATCGGATAAAGCGGTAGAAGATGAATGAATGAATGAATAATAATAATAATAATAATAATAATAATACACATTGCACGGTTTAAAGGTATGTTATTTTGCTTAATAATAACGCGTAATAATGCGTACTAATACACACATGAATATCCCAATTCTTGCCTTTTTAAACATACAAGAAATGTGTCACTGTATAATGTCGTCCTGATTGTTACCGTGTGTGCCGTAACATTAGGTAAATACTTTTATTTAATACATTTATTGGTCTTTCCGCTGTTAAATAAAATAAACCGCAGGTTAAAGTAGTAAAAACGTCCTGCTGTTGCTTGTGAATCACCTTTTGTTTTGAACTTCGGGGGGCACAAACATTTTGGCACTAATATTTTAATAATAAAGGCGTGGAATGATAGCGAGGCCTGACCTGTAATTAATGTTTATCTGTCCTAGCAAAATGCTACCAGTTTTATTTGTATTTTTTTTAAGAGGTCATAAAATGCATACAGAGCTTTAAAGACCTACTTTATGTGGCGTCCCGCAAGGATCTCAATTAGCCCCGCTATTGTTTTCCCCTTATATGCTTATTTATAAGCTTCTGTAATAAACCCGCAGTTTTATGGCCGCTCCTATAACACGTCAACCAATGATTATTTCCCTATTAGTGTACAAAATGAGATCTCATATTTCGACGCATTTATGAATATATTAAATATGACTATGGTCTGTCCTGTTCACATTCTCTCCGAGTTCGTTCATTCATTTTCATCTTGTACTGCTTTATCCGATCTTTTCTCGGGTCACGGGGAGTCTGTGTCTATCTCAGGCGTCTATGGGTATTAAGGCAGGATACACCCTGGATGGAATGCCAACCCATCACAGGACACACACACACACACACACATTCATACACTATGGACAATTTTCCAAGGTGCCAATCAACCTACTGTGCATGTTTTTGGACCGGGAGGAAACCGGAGAACCCGGAGAAAAAACCCCTGAGGCACGGGGAGAACATGCAAACTCCACACACAGTCTGTGCCTATCTCAGGCGTCTATGGGCATTAAGGCAGGATACACCCTGGATGGAATGCCAACCCATCACAGGACACACACACATTAACACACTCACAACCGGAGAACCCGGAGAAAAACCCTCTGAGGCAAGGGAGAACATGCAAACTCCACACACACACATGGTCGAGACGGGAATCGAACCCCCGACCCTGGAGGTGTGAGGTGAACGTGCTAACCACCAAAATATATATATAATATATATATATATATATATATATATATATATATATATATATATATATATATATATATAATGAGCACAAGCAGAGATATAGTTGAAAACTTCACCGGGAATATTTATTCCCCGAATATCCTTCCCCCAATTTTTTGAGTGAGCTTAGGCTGATTATGTCAGCAGTTTTAACACTGACACAACACCTCACAATAGCAAACCTCAAGTCTGCAATGACCTCGACTCGTATTTGTGGCGTCCTCCGATGCGAGCGAGCTAACACTGGGCGTGCACGCATTTTCCGCTAATGTTGTGATTTATGGTGTTTGATGTGTATGGTGTTAGCGCGTCTATTAGCGCGTCGCCTCCGTGACGAAACCAAACACGCTAGTCTTGATTTTGGCTTCGAAATCATCGCAAAAGTTGCTCTGCTTGCAAATTGTGGGGACCATGCTGTCGCTATTGCTCGAGTTGAAGCAAAACATCAGTACAAATATTTTCTTACCTTGCTTAAGTAGAAATTTTGGGTCGCTATACTTTAGCGGAGGAATTATTTTTTATATTATAATTTTTAGAATACCTTTTATTTTTGTAATATATTTTTTACATTTTTATTGAAATGTATTTTTATTATAATTTTGATTAATATTTTATGAATATTATTATATTTATTAATATATATATTTTAATATAATTATTTTTATAGACTTTTTACTCCTTACATTATTGCCGTGATTTTCTGTACTTGCATTTCAAAAATAGCCCTCGTTACAGCGAAAATGTCCAATAACTTATTAAAGGGCGATGATGTCATACTTTTTATAGACATTACAAATCTAGAACGATGATGATGATGATGATGATGATGATGCAATTTTTGGAGTAGTGTTTTTTTCTTTTTAATATTTAGGAATTGTATAATATTCAGTAACTGCTTTATTCATGATTGATAATTAAAAAAAAAAAAACAACCCTATCCAGATAAACATCTCCATCCGGATAGAGTGAATGCGATTGGAATGAGATATAAACATATACCATTCCGAACACCCTATTGGTTTGTACTTCGATCCATCGCACCTGCACATGACAACAACAATAACAACAATAACAACAAGTACATTACCAGTGTTTGGGTCATTACTCCAAAAAAAAAAAAAGATTATTTCTCCACTACTGACTCGTTTATCAAACGTGTGTTTTCTCTTCGTCCTCCGCAAAATGAAGCTACAGTAGGGAGTTCTATATTTGAATGTATTTATTTTTTTTACATTTGAAAAATGTGTTACTCCTATTTCATTTCATTCATTCAAAAAAACAATAACAAAACCCCCTACGCAGATAAACGTCTCCATCCGGACAGAGCCAATGCGATTGGATGAGATATAAACATATACCATTCCGACACCCTATTGGTTTGTACTCGATCCATCGCACCTGCACACAACAACAACAACAACAACAAAAACAAGGACATGACATAAGTCGTTACTCAAAAAAAAAGATTATTCCTTAAACATATACACTCACTCCCACACTGCAACTATGACCTCTTTTTTCTTCTTCTCTTCTTTCTCTCCCTCTATATCTCTCTCTCTCTCTCTCCATTGAGTTACATGTCCCACTGCTTAGCTGCCAGTGATCCAGACCCCCTCTCCACCTTGGTCCTGTCCGAACCTCCTGGTGACCCCACCCCCCCTCCCCCAGGTTAATGACGCCTCAAGCAAATTCATGAATACACTCCACACTCCACAATAAACATCCTCAAACCACAAACACAACAAACAACCCAAATGAGGATGAGGTTCTCTGTTGAGTCCGGTTCCTCTCAAGGTTTCTTCCTGTTCTCGGGGAGTTTTTCCTCGCCACTGTCGCTTCAGCAGCTCGTTCAACAAGAAAAGATCAGCGCCAAACTGATTTTCCTTTCTCATTATATATTATGAGGGGCTTAGCATGTTCGCCTCACACCGCCAGGGTCCGGGTTCGATTCCCGTCTCGGCCATGTGTGTGTATAGTTTGCATGTTCTCCCCGTGCCTCAGGGGGTTTTTCTGCGGGTTCTCCGGTTTCCTCCCCCGGTCCAAAAACATCTACCATGCATGTTTTTTGGCACCTTGGAAAATTGTCCCTAGTGTGTGAATGCGAGTGTGTGTGTGTCCTGTGATGTGTTGGCATTCCATCCAGGGTGTATCCTGCCTTAATGCCCATCGACGCCTGAGATAGGCACAGACTCCCCGTGACCCGAGGGAAGATCGGATAAAGCGGTAGAAGATGAATGAATGAATGAAGAATTATATATTATGAAAAAAGCGCTCTACAAATAATAAATAAAAAAAAATACAAATGTAATTGAACTCTGGGCCAATTGGCCTTCTGCGCCACTTTTGTCCTTAATGCCATCCCCCCCCCCCTTTTATATTACTTTTACACTTTCGGTCATTTTGAAAGCACTTTTACTTCCTTTTACTCTTACCGAAGTCTTTTTAAACCCTAACATCTCCACTTCTACCTGAGGGAAAGAATGATACTTTTGACACCGATGTCTTCTGTTATTATAGAAGCAAACATTTCGTCGTTATCTTCCTGATCTTTGATATGAAAACAGCGGCTCTGACCTAAATTAAACAAAGACATGTTTTCGTTGGAATGCAGTCAAAATATGTGTGTGTGTGTATGTGCGTATGTGTGTGATCTGAATAGGTGTCTGTGTTTTGTACTAACTTTAGGCCGTGTGTGTGTGTGTGTGTGTAGATGTACCTGATTGTTACGGTAATGCTGGAAATGAAACGGAAAAGGAAATTAGTTTGTTCCCCTCCCTAAAACCCCCTGCAGAGTTCTGACCTTATTTACCCTCAGTGGAAGAAAAACAATCCACAGCATATAGTAAAAAAAAAAAAAAAAAAAAAAAACACGCCCGAGAGTAAACCACCACATTCAATACACGGATGGGCCTCATTATAACATCATAATAACATTTCTTTTTTTTCCCCCTTTTTTTTTCCCCTTCCAGATATCTGACAGAGCTTTATACGGACTTTAAGCGAGCGCTTAATATATCTGCGGCGATCTTTTCCGTATCTTAATCGTCGAGACGAATCGAAGTGATTATCACCTTAATAGAGAGCTGGGCAAATTGAAATGAAATCCTGAAATCCCAGCGCTGCTTATTGTAAAACTCTCGGTGTGTGTGTGTGTGTGTGTGTGTGTGTGTGTGTGTGTGTGGGAAGCTCCTGTGGAATTATTGCCCTTCAGAGCAATGTAATGAGACTGGGGAAGTGGGTAAAAGACATTGATTGAGCAACCGAGTCGGGCTATATCATCACCAGCAGATACCTGTCGGCGAAGAAAGTGTGTTGATGTCGTGCTTAACTTTTTATAGACATTAAAAATATAGAAGACGTATAGAATGATGATGGTGATGCAACTTTTGGAGAGTCATTTCACAGAAAAGTAGTGTTTTTATTTATTTTTAGGGTTTTTAGTAGCTTGTTAGGGTTATGATTGATACCAGAAACAATAGGTTTAAAATAAATAAATAAATAAAAAAAAAAAATAAAAACCCTATCCAGATAAAAGGCTCCGCCCAGATAGAGTGAATGTGATGGGATGAGATATAAACTTACATTTACATTTGCAGCATTTGGCAGACGCCCTTATCCAGAGCGACTTACAACTGAGCAATTGAGGGTTAAGGGCCTTGCTCAAAGGGCCCACTAGTGGAAGCTTGATGGTGGTGGGGTTTGAACCCTGTGATCTTCCTGGTCCAGAGGCCAATGCCTTAACCACTGGGCTACACCACCTCCCTTATACCATTCCGACACCCTATTGGTTTGTACGCGATCCATCGCAAACCTGCACATGACAACAAATCACCTCACGCGCCAGAAAGGACATAACTAGTGTAGACATGGGACATTTCCTGAAGAAAATGTGAGTGATGCTTGCCGATGCAAAGATAATATAATATGTAGTGTCGACTTCGTTTTTTTCGGGAGGACAAAAAACATCCATTTATCCAGCGTCCGACTCCCGTCAATGTGGCGAGCGTTTAGACGTCACATGACCCTGTGTCCGAGTTTCGCAGATTTTTTACATTTGCGGCCATGTGACGTCATGCGGCAGTTATATGATCGTGACCTACTCCATCTCACCTACGAGTGGATATGTCAAATGTGCATGTCGGGCGAACACGGGCCGAACAGCGGAGCGTGACATTTCCCCATTCATTCTCTATGGGGCCGGAATGTCACACATTTCCCGAAATTCCGATCAGGTATGGGGTTCGGGAGGTATATGATCGTGATCCACTCCGGACCCCCTACGAGTGGATTTGCCATATGTGCATGTCGGACGCTCACAGGCCGAACTGTGAGGCACGAAATTTCAACCCCATTCATTTTCTATGGGCAAAAATTCCCACTTTTTGGCCCCGGGTTCGGAAATTCCGCGGGGCGATTCCTTATAAAAGTAATAGCGCACATCACACCATCGGGACGCACGATATGAGTTACGATCCGTGACGATCTGACAAAAACTGCGGGACGAGTTACGCGCCGAAAATTTGACCGAAGCCAGAGAGAGATTCTAATAGTGCTGCTTTTGCACACGTCACTAAAAAGATCATTTCTTAAAAGTGATTATTTCTCCACTCCTTTATGCAAATGAAGGTACAGCAGGGAGTTCTGTATAGAGAGACGTGTGAATAAATCGCCTTTTTACGTTACTTTTACTCTTGAAGTCATTTTGAAAGCACTTTTACTTCAGTAAAAAGCTGAATTTGATACTTTAACTTCTCCAGAAGTCTTTTTCCTTAAAAGTGATTATTTCTCCACTACTGATTTTCTCCTCTTTCTCTTCGTCTTGGAGCTGCAGTCGGGAGTTCGGTAGAAGCTTTTGTCGTTAATAGCACACTCTGGATCGAGCGCCAGTTCTACACACTCCTAAACTAAGACCATGCGATCGCATTATGACCTTGCATTGGGAAGGTTCGAATACAGAGGGAATATGAACAGGTGTATATATGGAGAAATGGTGACGGTTTGCATGGACAGATGTGAATCCCAGGGAACCTAGGGAGGTGTGTGTAGCCCAGTGGTTAAGGTGTTGGACTCTGGACTGGAAGATCGCAGGTTCAAACCCCACCACCACCACCACCAAGCTGCCACATGTGGGCCCTTAGGCAAGGCCCTTAACCCTCAATTGCTCAGTTGCAAGTCGCTCTGGATAAGGGCGTCTGCCAAATGCCGTAAATGTAAACCCAAAACGATTCAAGTTACACTATATGGAAATAGAGAGAGAGAGAGAGAGAGAGAGATAGAGATGGATAGATAGATAGATAGATAGATAGATAGATAGATAGATAGATAGATAGATAGATAGATAGATAGATAGATAGAATGAATACATTATGGGGTCCCTATTTAATGGCGCGATTGTAATCTCTCTCTAGCTTCGGTCAAATTTTCGGCATGTAACTCATCCCATAGTTTTTGTCCTATTCATACCTCATGTCGTGCGGCCCGACGGTGTGACGTGTGCTATTTTATAAGGAATCGCCCAACGGAATTCCAATCTCCGCATTTTCTATTTCCCATAGAAAATGAATGGGGCCGAAATTCCGAACGTAGGCCTGTGAGCGTCCGACATGAATATATGACATATCTACTCATAGGTGGTCTGGAGTGGATCCCAATCGCATACCTCCCAAACCCCACACACGTTTGGAATTTCGGGAAATCCGCGACATTCCGACCCCATAGCGAATTTATGGGGAAATTTTACTCTCCGCTGTTCGGCCCGTGTTCGCCAAAAATGCACATTTGACATATCAGGGTCATGTGACATGTCTAAACGCTCGGCACATCGACGGGAGTCGGACGCTGGATAATCTTGATGTCACATGCATCACTGGCCCCGCCCCCTCCCGAAAAAAAAAATGCCAAAACGGGCGTTTTTTTGGTGTCTAAACACTCGTCTCTCCTTAACGAGCTAGCATTTCAAAGTCAGCGCTAAAGATTAAACGGACCGGGTTCGCACCCGGAGCTGCGTTTTGCATCGGCAAGCATCGCTCACATTTTCCTCAGGTAATGTCCCATGTCTAGTTTCTATCTACAGTAGTATGATAATACCTCTCTATTCAAGTAAACAAATATTGTGTACGACCAGTTTACTGATTAAAGCTACAATTATAATGCTAAATACCGGTAAACAGTGTAAAAAGATTTAGAGTCAAAAAGCTTGTTCCTTTTGTTATGGTATAAGAGAAAGCTCCAGTCAGCAGAAAGAGAGAGAGAGAGAGAGAGAGTGTGAATGAGGGGGGGGTATAGTATATAGCAACAGACTATATATGACATGTCTTATTATGGTGATGATGGCAGGGATTGGCTTCATTGTCAGGAGCAGGTAACAAGGCCTGCTCCTGAGGTCACGGCTACATTTGACCTCTGTCTCATCACCAGGCCCTAATGCGACACCTTTTAACCCTGCCGGGGCGTCTGCGGACCAATCACGCGCTCCGGTTGTCAAGAGCGTCTGATTTTGATTGGATGCTCTTGGGGTTGGGACTGTCAGATAGTGTGTGTGTGTGTGTGTGGGTGGGGGGGGGGGGTAGGAGGAGAAGAAATCAAGGTGGGCAATGAATTCTAATGAGACAGACGTAACATGGTCCGCTAATGTCACACACACACACACACACACACACACACACACACACACACACACACACACACACACACACAGGCGCACTGTCGTTAAGCAGGACCCAGCTGTGGGCTGTCAGGTTGCTTGTTAGGCCCAAGAGGACAGAAGGCACAGTGGGCCACCAACCCCTGTCAGTCTCTCTCTCTCTCTCTCTCTCTCTCTTTCTATCTCCATCTCTTTTCGTCCTCCCAGATATATCCTATAACTTGCGGTCATTTTGGATGACAGGTTGAGTTCTCTCTCTCTCTCTCTCTCTCTCTCGAGCAAACGAGCAACAATATACTCTCTCTCTCTCTCTCTCTCTCTCTCTCCCTCTACCCCTCTACCCCCCCCCCGAATAGCCAGACATAGCAAATGAACATGTTTTCATTATATTATCCGCTTATAAAAGCACACGTGTGGGATATATATGTGTGTGTGTGTGTGTGTGTGTGTGTGTGTGTGTGTGTGTACTCTTTAAGCACACTCCTTTTTTGTCTTTCCCGGAGAGGTGTGCTGTTAATGATGCCCCTGCCGGGATGAGGGAGGCCTCGCCGCATTTTGTCTCCTGATTAGGATGCAGCGACGGGCTTTTGTCACCCGGCTCTGTCAGCCTCTGCAGGGACAAAGCATTGTTACCGGAGCATAATTAGATCT
>JACRUU010000010.1:8430857-8443357 GCA_030449085.1 Kryptopterus vitreolus | reverse complement strand
TTTCTTTCTTTCTTTCTTTCTTTCTTTTTTTTTCTTTTTTCTTTTTCTTTCCCTCTTTCTTTCTTTCTTTCTTTCTTTCTCTCTTTTCCTTTCCCTTCCCTCTTTCTTTCTTTTCCTTTGCCTCCTTCCTCCTTTCTTTTTCTTCCTTTCCTTCCTCCTTCTTCTTTCTTTCTTTTCTTTAGATTCTTTCGTCTTTCCTATCCCTTCCATCCTTCATTCTTTCTTTCTTTCTTTTTCTTTTCCCTTCCTTTCCCTTTCCCTCTATCTTTCTTTTCTTTTCCCTTCCCTCATTTCTTCTTTCTTTCTTTCTTTTTCTTTTTCCTTTCCTTTCCCTTCCCTTCTTTCTTTCTTTTCCTTCCCTTCCCCTCTATCTTTCTTTCCTTCCTTCCCTCTTTCTTTCCTTCCTTCCCTCTTTCTTTCTTTCTTTCTTTCTTTCTATCTTCAATAGCTCACTTAAGCAATGCAGCATTTAAACAACATGATACAGTCACTCGGGCGACTCCTGCCTGTGTTAGACACGTCCTCGGAGTGTTTACAGCGTAAAATCCGGCTCAGACGACAAACAGAGGCGAAACTAAAAGCAACAAAAAAAAAAAGAAAGAAAAGAAAAAAGTCAGAGAAGAAACGCTCCGCTATCTAATCGTGTTGAACTCACGTCGACATCTCCAGACATGGTGAATTTCAAGAGCTCTTTTCTCTCTATCTCTGTGCCACAGTGGACAATATCGGCGTTGTGTGTGTGTGTGTGTGTGTGTGTGTGTGTGTGTGAGAGAGAGTGAGAGTGAGTGAGTGTGTAAATCTGTCTGGGAGCTCTTATCAAATCCCCTTGCAAACGCCACCGAGGGCTCTGTCAATAGCAGAAAACATGCTACACTAACACAAAAGCAGACAACGGCAGACCCTTTTCAAAATGTTTCACATCCTGCTGCACACCAGCTTCCCGTTTTCTTTTTCTTTTTTTCCTTTCCTTTTTTTTTGGCGCGGCGCGGATTAGGACCCGACGAAGAAAACAACAACGACGAATTTCCTTACGCGATCACACATTGTGAATGTATAAATGGAACGGACACAATGTTAATTATTTGAATGCAATAATTACCGTATAATGATGAATGTTATATCATTAATAATGCGGTGTAATTATATGGTCAGGGGGGGTGGGGGGGGAGGGGGGGGTCGAGCCTTGCTATCGCCAATCTGCCACTCTTGGGTCCTTGAGCAAGGCCCTTAACAATCTGTGCTCCAGAGGGCGCTGTATCATGGCTGCACTCTGAGCAAAACAAGGAGGGATATGCGAAGAAAGAATTTCACTGTACTGCAATGTTTATGTGACAAATAAAGGCTATCTATCTATCTATCTATCTATCTATCTATCTATCTATCTATCTATCTATCTATCTATCTATCTATCTATCTATCCATCCATCCATCCATCCATCCATCTCCATCCATCTATCCATTCACCTTATACCGCTTTATCCGATCTTCCATCGGAGTCTGTGTCTATCTCAGGCGTCTATGGGCATTAAGGCAGGATACACCCTGGATGGAATGCAAAACCCATCACAGAACACACACACACACACACACACACACACACACACATTCATTACACACTACGGCCAATTTTCCAAGGTGCCAATCAACCTACCATGCATGTTTTTGGACCGGGGGAGGAAACCGGAGAACCCGGAGAAAAACCCCTGAGGCACGGGGGGAGAACATGCAAACTCCACACACACATGGCCGAGTGGAGACGGGAATCGAACCCGGACCCTGGCGGTTGTGAGGCGAACGTGCTAACCACTAAGCCACCGTGCCCCTATACACTATATATATATATATATATATATATATATATATATATATATATATGCTCTATTTTCCTCTTGCTTTTTCACGTTGGACGGCCGTCATAAGCATTCCTCCGCGTGTCCTACGCCGCATGTGACAAAATCAACTTTGAATTACATTCCCAGAAGTTTTATTTATTTATTTATTTACACGTATTCGCTTTAACAAACACGATGTTACTTACAAATAAAACAACAAGACATCGATGTGTATTAAACGCGTCAGTGGGTTTTTTTTTCCGAAGTGGTGTTGTTTTGGTCGTGGTTTCATTCAGAAACAAAGATCATGGCGCTCTAATGGAGGAGAGACAGAGAAAGAGAGAAAGAGAGAAGAGAGAGAGAGAGAGAGAGAGAGAGAGAGAGAGAGTATAATGACCGTTCACACACTGTGCTCGCTTGGCAGGCAGTGTATCCTGTCACTGCTGGCGGGTAGTGGAGTTGACTGGTGGGGTTTCCTGCCTACTGTGGAGGAGTAGTCCTGCTGAGAACATAAGCACACACACACACACACACACACACACACACACACACACACACACACACACATGCATACACACACATAAATTTTAGATCTAGCCCTGCTGTGAATCGTCCTGAACACGTTCCAGCTCCATTGTCTGCGATTGAGGATATGTGTGTATATGTGTGTGCATAGATGTGGGTGTGTGTGTGTGTGTGGGTGTGCGTATATGTTTGCCCTGAGCATGACACAGGGCATGATGCAGGTCCCGTTCCTCCAGACGTCCCCGTTCAGGGTGGAGTTGACTCCCCCCCCCCCCCCCCCCCCCCCCCAGCCCGGGAGCGTCCCAGTGGACAGATAAATACGAGGAAGACACGCCGAAGCTCTTTTTCGATCGAACTCAAAAATAGAACGATTGTTCGATTTAAAGTGGAAATGCGGCTCTCGTTTTGGCTCCGATTAACGGCTATAAATGAAGCGCTTGTGAAGCAGTGTGGTTTTTAGAATTACACGAGGCATGACATGTCAAAGCGTGACGTGAATAGAGGTTTTATTTATTTGTTTATGCTTGATTCATATATAAGGGGGGCACGGTGGTTTAGTGGTTAGCACGTTCGTCTCACACCACCAGGGTCTGGGTTCGATTCCCGTCTCGGACATGTGTGTGTGGAATTTGTGCATGTTCTCCCCGTGCCTCAGGGGGTTTTTCTCTGGGTTCTCCGGTTTCCTCCCCCCGGTCCAAAAACATGCACGGTAGGTTGATTGGCACCTTGGAAAATTGTCCCTAGTGTATGAATGTGTGTGTGTGTGTGTGTGTCCTGTGATGGGTTTGGCATTCCATCCAGGGTGTATCCTGCCTTAATGCCATAGACGCCTGAGATAGACACAGACTCCCCGTGACCCGAGGGAAGATCAGATAAAGGCGATCTAATCGGCATTAAGGCAGGATACACCCTGGATGGAATGCCAAACCCATCACAGGAACACACACACACACACACACATTATAACACTAGGGACAATTTTCCAAGGTTGGGCCAACTAAAACCGTGTTAATTCCCGTGCATGTTTTTGAAACCGGGAGGGAAACAAGGGAACCCGGAGGAAGGTGAAAAAAACCCCTGGAGACACGGGGGAGAACATGCAAACTCCACACACACATGGCTTGAGATGGGAATCGAACCCGGACCCTGGCGGTGTGAAGACGAAACGTACTAACCACTAAACCACCGTGCCCCCTGTTTTTTATTATATTATATTATATTATATATATATATATATATATATATATATATATATATATATATATAATAATTCGGGCATTACATTGGCTGCGTTCGTCAACAAAGAGGTTAATCAATGCATCACATCAATACATACGAATTTCCCTTCAGTCAACTCTATATGTTCATCATGACAGCGGAGAATAAAAAGGGCAGTGTTCGACCTTCGACCTTAATATTCATTAGCCGTATCATGTCTTCAATCTGTGCTTGGGCTTTAATTTAATGGATGCTTTTCACGTCTCGGTGTTTTTGATGCTGCCATATGTGAGGTGGTGCCGACCCTAAGGATGACCCCAAGGGGGGGGTGGGGGGGTGGGGGGGGGGGGGGGGCTGGGAGGGGTTGACAGGCGGGTCAGTGTCTGATTGGCTTTTATGATTTACGAACAACAACAACAACAAAAAGAAAAAAAACAGGGTCTTTAGGTCAGAGCGAGCGTGTGTAAACATAAATCTACACAAACAATTACAGGGCGGTCATTTGTGTGTATTATTGTTTTTAATCATCATTTAAAGGATTCCATACAGGATTTATTTATTTATTTGTTTGTTTGTTTGTTTGTTTGTTTATTTATTTATTTATTGCTTTGGAACGCATTAACCCTTTGCATGGCACCTCTATGGCATTTGTTATGACAGCACAGCATCTACTTTGCGTCTCCCTATCTCTCTCTCTCTCTCTCTCTATACCCTCTCACTATCTCTCTAAAAGAGAGAACAGGATATAAGAGAGCCGAGATCCCTCGAACTCGCCTCTACTCGATGATAACTCTAACCATCTCTCCCGCTCTCGCGAGTCTCGCTCTAAGCGCACTATCTCCGCTAGAATCTCCCATCTCTCTCTCTCTCTCCCATCTATTGCTATCTCACCATATCTGCTCTCTATCTATCTGCCCCGCACCCACTATATCTCATCTCTCTCTTCGCTCTCTGTTCCTATTTCTTTATCTCCACCATCTCCTCTACTCTATAGAGCGCTATCTTCCACATCTCTCAGGCGCCTCGCTCCTCTATTGCTATCTCCTCTCTCCCCCCTCTCCCTCTATCGCCATCTCCTTCTCCTCTCCCCCTCACTATCTCTCTCCCTCCCTCTCCATATCTCTCTCCCACTCTCTCTCTCTCTCCCTCTCTCCTCCTCTCTCTCTCTCTTTCTCTCTCTATCTCTCTTCCTCTCCCTCTCCTCCTCTATCTCCCTATCTCTCTCTTCCTCTCTCTTCCCATCTCTCTATCTTTCATCTCTCTCTCTATCTCCTCTCTCTCAGCTCTCTCTCCCTCTCTCTCTCTCCCCTCTCCCTCTCTCGCCTCTCTCCTCTCCTTCTCTCTCTCTCTCTCTCTCTCTCTCAGATAGGTCAATTAGCTTGAACATGAAAAGAATTCACGTCTTTTTGGGTGCATTTAAAGCAGTTGGGATTCATTTAGCACGCCGCTGTGCACACTATTTACACTTTCTGCCTGAGTGAGGCACCTGCAGGGAAAGATATTAGTCATGTGTATGCATTGACACGCCATTTCACCCCTCTTCTCCTCCTCCTCCTCCTTTCTTTTTTATCCTTTCTCTTTCACACCAATTCTTTACACTCATTCAGTGATCTTTTTTAAATGCCATCACTACAAGCAGGCCAGACGAAAAAAACGACAAACTTATGGTTAGACAGATTTTGTGGATATAGTGGGGGGGATGTGTCCACTATTTTGACCTGTTTGTAGTCGGTGTTTTGGGGTTGTCATGTTTATCCCGCAGCACTACACACACCCACATACACACACACACACCTCCCTATTTAACAACATGGTTGTGTTTACTTTATATAAAATAATTATATAAAATATTTTTTAAAATTCCATACGACTGATGAGACTCCGCCCACCTTCTTGGAAACAAGAAAAGGTCAGGTGACCCAATACTTTTGTCCGTTGTTATTGTGTTGTTTACACTAGAGCTGTTTTGGGGGGGGGGGGTTGCCGCCGTCATGCCACGCACAACAACGTTGTGGTTGTGTTTGAGGTGCTGGAAAAAAGTCGCGCTGCCTCTTTTACTCGTCACAAACTTTTGATGAAACTGTTTGACTGTCAATTCTATAAACTCCTCTTTTTTTTTATTATCTGTCAATCTTACATGTGTTTTGTGGGTATGGTTTTGAAAACAGGAAAACATTAATGGGAATGGGTGTATCATTAAAAAAAAAACCATGGTGGAGATAGAAAATAAAAGGATGATTTTAGTATATTGGTGCAAATAATAAATTGCTAAAAGTAAATATAATAGTAATAAAAAAAATAATATATATATATATATTTTGTAGTGATATTAGGTTAAGGATTATTTATTAATAATTAGGTATTATTAATAATTTTTAAAATAATATTTTTACATTTATTAAAATATTAAAAAGATTTTATATATACATACACACACACACATATAGGAGATATAGATATATATATATATATATATATATAGTATAGTAGTGATAGTTTTAAATATTATTTAAATATTATTTTTAAAATAATATTTTACATTTATATATATATATATATATATATATCTATATATATATTATATATATATATATATATATATATATATATATATATGTGTGTGTATAAATAATATTTAAAAAATGAATAATACTAATATCACTACTAATATGACTGTGTTGAATGTAATTGAAATCTAAAAAAAAGCTTAAAATAGTTTTTTTTTATTATTCTATTCTATTCTATTTCCACTTCTATTCTACACACTATTGAACCCATAAACACATTTTAAAGGTCATGCAACAACAAAAAGCGCTGAGATAACCCCCGTACAAGCATCTACAACGAGTGCGGTTGAAGAAAGCATCTGCAGACGTCCTACAGATACGCAAACAGATAAAGAAAGCTTTTTTCTTTCAGATTAATTTGAGAGAGCAGACGTACAGGGTTCCCCCCCCTCCCATTGGCTGCCCAAGACCCACACAATCTTATCATCTGAAACTCTTTGTATGGACCTGAACACTGTCAAACGCGTCAAGACATCGCCATGTGACAGCGAGCGTTTTTACTTCCCAGTAAACAAACTTTCACCGTCTTTCACCGAGCCGACGTGCTTAGCGGCGTCATTTAAGATGATTTACGGCGTTTAAGGTGTAGAAGGCTTTATCCGCCGGACGCTCGCCAAACAGGTACAGGAGCGCTGACATTTTCATCCGGAAAGGTCAACGTCTCTATATCTCTCGCTCGCCGCTGAAACCGAAAGCGAGGAATCGGATTCCCAAAGTAGATGATTCCTAACCTCAGACCATCCGGATGATATAGGACTTCGGCGAAAGTTGACTGAATAAAGGAGTTGCACACCAAAGGTCGAACGACATACAGGGAGGTCAACGTTCCCGTTTTTCCTTAACGATGTACCTTTTATCCATTTATACACTATTTTGCCAGAAAATCGCTTTTGAGGTCCTCATTGACTTAAGAAAGGCCTCTGCTTTCTTCAGAGAAGATTTTCCATTCCATTACGGGGAGCGTTTTGCGGATATATATGGGTGTTAGTATACTCAGGTACAGATATATGTGTATGGGGGAAGAGGTCTGCTGGAACAAGGTTTGTGTTTGGAGAAGAAGGAAAGGTCAGGTGACCCAATACTCATTCATTCATTCATCTTCTACCGCTTTATCCGATCTTCCCTCGGGTCACGGTGAGTCTGTGTCTATCTCAGGCGTTTATGGGCATTAAGGCAGGATACACCCTGGATGGAATGCCAACCCATCACAGGACACACACTTTTACACACACATTCATACACTAGGGAAAATTTTCCAAGGTGCCAATCAACCCTGTTTTTGGACCGGGGGAGGAAACCGGAGAAAAACCCCCTGAGGCACGGGGAGAACATACAAACTCCACACACACATGGCCGAGACGGGAATCGAACCCGGACCCTGTAGGTGTGAGGCGAACGTGCGAACCACTAAACCACCATGTACAATTCAAGAAATAAAATTCCTCGATAGTGATATCCAGGAGATAAAAAAAAAAAACCCCGGCTGTGTCGTTGTAAAATCTAAACACCTGACTGTACTCCGTCCAATCAGAATGGTGCATTTATCAGCGCTGTGGTGTGAATACGGTTCAGATATCCATGGATATTAATGAATATGCATCTGATAAACAAAAAACAAACAAAAAAAATAAAAACAAATTGGGGAACACACTGAGCCCTTCTAATCAGGGTGAAAATTAAATGTTTCGCCGTCGGTAGATATTCGAAATAGACAAATTCGCCCCCCCCACCACCAATGCCACCCCCCCCCCCGCCCTCCCCCCCACCCAGAGGTACAGAAGCTTCAAATGAAAAACGTAGCAGAAGAAAAGCAAGTGAGGATTTGAAAGGGAAAGGCAGCAGCAGCAGCAGCAGCGCTCCTTCCGTCTGAGTCAACTTTAAAGCTGTGCCCAATTAGCTGCGCAAATGAGGAGCTGGAAAATTTCCTCTGAAAACGGATTAGTATAATTTGGTAATCATTTAAATGCCAATAAGGGCCCCACAGTGTATCTGCTGAGCATAAAATAATTTTAAGAGTATAAATTAAATAGGTTATTATGGCTTTTCCAATCTCCGCTGGGATTTTTTCTTTTTTTTCCCTTTTCACTTTTTTTTCCCCTCCTCTCTCTCTCTCTCTCTCTCTCTCTCTCTCTGGTATCTTCTCGAGTAATTTCTTTAGAGGATATGAGGATTTAAGATTTAAACAGAACAGACTGGTGTAAAGAGAGGAGACGAACATGAAAGTGTTCTGTTTAACAGTGAGAATTGCGCTCCACATCCTTCCCATCTGTCTGCTCGGAGACTTACAGATCAACACTGCATGCTTCACAGAAATTAAGACAAGGGAGGATTTCCGGCGTATTCAGAAGATTAAGGTAATCTCTCGCAAGCGCGTTCCGCCTCGTTTGAGAACGCCTTTACGGACGTACCTAATAATAGGCATGAAATGCAACGCGGAGGAAAATGACTTTCGAACGTCGCATTAAGTTCGATGCCGTTCACTCGGAGACGTTACGCAAGCATGTACTAGATCAGGGGTCACGCACGGGGGCCACATCAGCATTATGGTGGGCCTCGAAGAGCTATAAGACAGCGTAGAGTGTTCGATGTGCGACGCCACCTCATAACACAAAACACATAGTGCTTTTTCTCCTTCTTTCTTGGATGTGCATTCCTTTGGCATCAGTTTTTCTGCCGATGTGGGAAATACAGTGCTGTCACCTCGTGCTTAACATTGTCGCATGCATTGTGGGAGATGTAGTTTATTCTCAATGCATGCTTTAAAGCAGCATAGCCTTATTAAACAGAGGTTGGTGGCTCAGTGGTTAATGTATTGGTCACTGGACTGATAGGTCGTAGGTTCAAATCCCAAGATCATCAAGCTGTGGCTTAGTGGCCCCTTGAGCAAGTCCCTTAATAAGGGCTCTGGATAAGGGTGTTATAAGACAATCATATAAGGGGTAAGGTGATGTTGAAATGATGTAGCAGGCCATATTAGGCCCACAAGCCTGGAGTTTGACACATGCACTAATACATGCTATTATTTTGTTTATTTGTGCATTCATTTTTTTGATCAATGTATAGACAGAATCACCTCAAAAGCCTCATTTTAAGACACCATTTAAGCTCTTTTAAGGGGCCCACGTGTTTCCCACAAATACACACGTCTGAGTTAAACAGATTTCCAAACCCTGAATTATTCAAAGTACTTTAATTTGCGTGAATGATGACGTCCCATTCGAAACTGGACTTTTGCCATTAACTTTTAAGGGATTTTTTCCTGTGTAAATTATGATGTAATGTTTGAATATAAGTTGCTTATGTCATTTTTGAGCTCCATTATCTATCTATTCTCTCTCTCTCTCTCTTTATATATATATATATATATATATATACATATATATATATATATATACACATATATACACATATATTGGGGTCAGAGCGCAGGGTATCAGCCATGATACGGCGCCCCTGGAGCACAGAGGGTTAAGGGTCTTGCTCAAGGACCCAAGGGCAACAGCTTGGCCATACCGGGGCTCGAACCTGGATCTTCCGATCAGCAGCCCAGCGCTTTAGACCATAGACCCTCCCACTGTATTTGGGTATGCAGTTATTTCAATTTAAACGTTTATTTAACATTTTTACAACTTTGCATTTTGGCTATATCGAATTAACTCTGACACAACTTTTAAAGTCGCAGATTCCGAATAATGTCATTTTAAATCGGGTGGCTTGTCACACGTTACTGTTATTAATTCTATACTGAGATGGATTCCTGTGTTAGAATGTTGTTTGGGCTGTGGACTGTGTGTGTGTGTGTGTGTGTGTGTGTGTGAGTCTCTGGCCTTTTGTCCTGAGAATACTGTCCTGCACAAGTGCACGGTGTAGAATGACAGGAAAGAAGAGGGGGGGGGGGGGGGGGGGAACCTTCAGATATTTTGTGACGCAAGCGTAGTGGCACGGCGCAAAAAAAACAGAGGTGTGTGTGTGTGTGTGTGTGTGTGTGTGTGTGTGACAGCTGCGGAGGGCTATAGTGGTGTGTAATGTGTTCTCACAGGCTGGACTGAGGCCTCTGGCCTGCTGTCATACAGACTTTCATGGATCATATCAAATACCTGCTCAATCCGGAGTCTAAAAACACACCTCCCTTTCTCTCTGGTGGTTTTCTCTCGGATAACCTGAACCCTGCCTTGTCACATAGGCAAGTGTTTGTAGGTGCATATGTGTGTGTGTGTGTGTGTGTGTGTGTGTGTGTGTGTGTGTGAGCTGTTTATTTGGACAGATGCGCGAGCCGGCCTGTCTCTGGCCTTACTTGTCACTGATCAAAGCGAGTGTTGAAGTGGAACAGATTCATAGGCCATGTCTTATCAACCCACACCCTAGCCCTCATTCATCAGCCCGGGTCCTGCTCCTGCTCCCCGACTCCATCCCCGTCCCATTAATCACACACACACACACACACACACACACTCCTTCTTCTTCTTCTACTCCCACTGCTCAGGTGCAAGGACTCTAGAGAGGAGGGCACGTGTACTCCCCGCCTCGGGCAAGGGTGGAGCGGATGACATGAGCCCACAGATAAAGAAGAAGGAAGTTTGGATTATAAAAGTCTCATTGGGGAAACACCGCTGACAGCTAGGCACGTCTGGTAGCCGCAATGACCATCAGTGCTATCGTACAAGCTGATATCTGCAAAAACATGGCATCGGAGGCTTTCGAGCTGGCGCAAATCCACTACAGATTTCAAATATTCGTCTTCTACCGCTTTATCCGATCTTCCCTCGGGTCACGGGGAGTCTGTGTCTATCTCAGGCGTGTATGGGCATTAAGGCAGGATACAACCTGGATGGAATGCCAACCCATCACACACACACACACACACACACACACACACACACACAAACACACACACACACTAGGTACAATTTTCCGAACTGCCAATCAACCATACCGTGCATGTTTTTGGACTGGGGGAGGAAACCAGAGAACCCGGAGAAAAAAACCCCCTGAGGCACGGGGAGAACATGCAAACTCCACACACACATGGCCGAGACGGGAATCGAACCCCCGATCCTGGCGGTGTGAGGCGAACGTGCTAACCACTAATATATCTGCAAAACAACTGTTTCAGAGAACATGCAAACGCCACACACATTCTCACACACACACACACACACACACAAACACATATGACGGAGGTGAATTGAACACCCGATCTTGGAGATGTGAGGCGAACATGCTAACCACTAAACATATAAAAAGAAAAAATAACTTATATATATATATATATATATATATATATATATATATATATATATATATATATATATATATATATAATCCTTCTGTTTGTCTTTATTGCATTGTATTATTTTATTTCATGCTATAACATTAACATTTTCCTTTTTAAAATTTATTTTATTCATACACTGCAAAAAAAACAGCTTCCTTGAACCAAGTTAGATTCATTGTTATTTTGTTTACTAAAAAATAAATCTGCCAATGGGGTAAGCAAAACCGACTTCTTGAAACTAGGATTAATATCTAATCGATAATAAACTCTACTACACCCTTTAACCAAACAAAAACAAAAACAAGCCCAGTTTCAAGCTTTACTTTTTTTAAACCTTTTGTTAAACCACTACTATTTACTCCCTTCTAGGTTTTATAAACACAAGTTGGACCCTTTCTTAAGATTCTAGATATAAGAATTGTTAAGTCTTAAAAATAGCACAACATTTCTACATTGCACTTTAAATCTGCCACTTGTTTGTAGTCTAATGTGCACGATAATAGTCACTATAATCTAACATGTAATGGGAGTTTATTTTATCTTTCAGGGCTTTTTTTTTTATCTTACAAGATATTTTCTTGAAATACATTTTTTATTTCCTTTCTTAGATTTCTATATATATGTATTCATGATTCCATTGTATATTTCATGATCACATGATATTTCCCTCTCTCTCTCTTTCTCTCTCTCTAATATATATATATATATATATATAATATATATATATATATATATATATATATATATATATATATATATATAGATATATATATATATATATATATATAGGGTAATGTGACGGCTTCACAAACACACATATATATATATATATATATATATATATATATATATATAAATATTAATATATATATATATATATATATATATATATTTATTATATATTTATATATATATATATATATATATATATATATCTATATATATATAATATTAATATTAATATTAAGATTAGTGTCCAGTTTCTAGACTTTTCAAATATCTTGATATTATTGATATTGACATAGGCTTAGAAACATTTTCCTAAAAGTAATTATTTATTCAAGATATCGTCACTCGCTTACG
>JACRUU010000010.1:8420857-8428357 GCA_030449085.1 Kryptopterus vitreolus | reverse complement strand
GATCTCTCTCTCTCTCTCTCTCTCTTGCTCTGTGGCCCTGGATGTCTCTCTCTCTCCTCTCTCTCTCTCTCTCTCTTTCTCTCTTGCTCTGTGGCCCTGGGTTTCTCTCCTGGCTCTCTCATGTCTCTCTCTCTCTCTCCTCTCTCTCTCCTCCGCTCTCCTCTTTTGCTCTGTGGGTTGGCTTCTGTTTGTCTGCTGGCCCAAGAGTCTCTTGCTCTGAGCCTCTCTCTCTCTCTCTCGATCTCGTATCTCTCTCTCTCTCTCTCTCTCTCTCTCTCCCAGCTGAAGCATTCTTACTATTGCAGATAACACCACACACTCAACCGAGCCTCATTTACTCCAGATGGAGGAGAAAAAGAGAGAGAGAGAGAAAAGAAAACAGCACTCTTCTGTTACCATTCCTCCCCGGACCCCCGTAATGGCATTGTATGGATTATTGATTTTTGATTTAGTTTTCTGCGCGCGGCACGGGCGCTGTTTTAACAGCACCATTACCTCCGTAACGATTAGAGACAAAAAGTTAATTATGTAATTATAAAGGCAATAACCAGGGGCCCGCTCTCTCTCTCTCTCTCTCTCTCTCTCTCTCTCTCTCTCGGCTCCACTCGGGCCCTGGCGTCGTTTTTTTCCTTTTCTTTTTTTAACCATTATCTCCCACGCACACATCAGAGCAGACGGAACGTGAGACGGGGCGAGATTAACGCCTCGGAAAGCAGATGCAGGATTTAATTCCCTCGCAAACGGGCGAAACCATTAAGCAATCCCAACATTCCTCCACTCTTATGGTCCGTGGAGAGAGAAAGAGAGGGAATGAGAGAGAGAGGGAAAGAGAGAGAGGTGGCATCTCCGAGTGCTTCCAATTTTTTCTAATATCGACTGTAACGGCTGTTTGCACCCACAGGTCCAGATGAATGAAACAGTCAAATGGATCGCACAATCTGTCAGGGAATGAAAAGTTGGAGTGAATGAAATAAAGTAATAAAGGAATAGAAACGGTCAGCGACGCGGCGGCGATGCATCAGCCCCGATAACGCTCACCGTTCGAGAGCAAAGGCCATGAATACAGAATATGGACGAGATGCGCTCAGATACTCTTCTGTCTTCTGTGTGTGTGTGTGTGATTTTTTTTTCCGTTGTTGTTTTGTTTTTCATTTCTGCGCTGCCACAAAATGAGCTTTGTCCCTGCGAGGCATGAAGATAAAGAGGGAAAAAAGTGTGTAAAATGGTCCTGCTTTCTAAAATGAAAGCACGGGGATAACGACAAGGCCACCGCTCTGCTGCTTCTATGGACCTCCAGTGCACACGGTGGAAATCTATGGTGTGTGTGTGTGTGTATGTGTACTTAGGGAGTGTGTGGCTAATTACTGTGGCATTAATACGGCTGAGGGGGGAAAAAAATGATATTTATTTAATGTTACGGGTTGAAGACGGTGCAAATGGCCCTTGAGGGAGAGAGGTCAGAGCTCACATCTCTTATATAAACAAGCACTTGAGCAGAAGGAGAGGGTCGAGCATGATTAATTAGCTAATTCATTAGGTTAGAAAAGTGGCCAAGATTAAGTGGTGGTGGTGGTGGAGTGTTGTATGTGTGTTAGATCTAGTGCGGTTGTATGCGTGTTAGATCTAGTGCGGTTGTATGTGTGTTAGATCTAGTGCGGTTGTATGTGTGTTAGATCTAGTGCGGATGTATGTGTGTATGTATGTTAGATCTAGTGTGGTTGTATGTGTGTGTGTGCGTGTTAGATCTAGTGTGATTGTATGTGTGTATGTATGTTAGATCTAGTGTGGTTGTATGCGTGTATGTGTGTTAGATCTAGTGCGGTTGTATGTTTTTATGTGTGTTGGATCTAGTGCGGTTGTATGTGTGTTAGATCTAGTGTGGTTGTATGTGTGTATGTATGTAAGATCTAGTGTGGTTGTATGTGTGTATTTGTGTTAGATCTAGTGCGGTTGTATGTTTTTATGTGTGTTGGATCTAGTGCGGTTGTATGTGTGTTAGATCTAGTGAGGTTGTATGCGTGTTAGATCTAGTGCGGATGTATGTGTGTATGTATGTTAGATCTAGTGTGGTTGTAGTGTGTGTATGCTAGTGTGTGTATGTATGTTAGATCTAGTGTGGTTGTATGCGTGTATGTGTGTTAGATCTAGTGTGATTGTATGTGTGTATGTATGTTAGATCTAGTGTGGTTGTATGCGTGTATGTGTGTTAGATCTAGTGCGGTTGTATGTGTGTATGTGTGTTAGATCTAGTGCGGTTGTGTTTTGTATGTGTGTTGGATCTAGTGCGGTTTATGTGTGTTAGATCTAGTGTGGTTGTAGTGTGTATGTATGTAAGATCTAGTGTGGTTGGATGTGTCATTTGTGTTAGATCAAGTGCGGTTGTATGTTTTTATGTGTGTTGGATCTAGTGCGGTTTTATGTGTGTTAGATCTAGTGTGGTTGTATGTGTGTATGTATGTAAGATCTAGTGTGGTTGTATGTGTCTATTTGTGTTAGATCAAGTGCGGTTGTATGTTTTTATGTGTGTTGGATCTAGTGCGGTTGTATGTGTGTTAGATCTAGTGTGGTTGTATGTGTGTATGTGTGTTAGATCTAGTGCAGTTGTATGTTTGTATGTGTGTTGGATCTAGTGTGGTTGTATGTGTGTTAGATCTAGTGTGGTTGTATGTGTGTATGTATGTTAGATCTAGTGTGGTTGTATGTGTGTATGTGTGTTAGATCTAGTGTGGGTGTATGTGTGTATGCATGTTAGATCTAGTGTGGTTGTATGTGTGTATGTGATCTAGTGCAGTCGTATCTTATTAAGAAAGATGGGAAAGTGAATACATGTGTGTTTTGTATTATGAGGTGGCGTCGCTCATCAAACACTATATACTGTATTATAGTTACAGGTGGCCCTTTGAGGGAAACCATAATGCTGATGAGATACATTTCTAAAGTACATTTTTGAGCTATTTGTATTTGACGTATATTTCCAGATGTATAGGCTAAATAAGCTTGCTGTATATTGGTAGGATGCAAAAGGTACAAATGATGTTCTTTTGTGGTACATTTCTGAGGTACATTTCTGTCTTGTTAATTTACGTTGTTGTGTTGTTATTTTTTATGGTCTGTCATAATACCTTGGTCCTGGGGAAACGTTGCTTCGTATCACTGTATACTGCACTGTACATATTGTTGAAATGACAATAAAAGCTTACTTGACTTGACATTTCATTTAGAGATACATTTCCAAACATCTATCTTAAATAAGCTTGCTGTGTATTGGTAGGAGGCAAAACGTAAAAATGATGTGCTTTTGAGGTAGATTTCTGAGGTACATTTCATTTTGAAGTACATTTCTGAGGTACATTTCATTTTGAGGTACTTTTCTGAGGTACATTTCCAAACGTATAGCGTAAACAAGCCCGCTGTGTATTGGCAGGATGCAAAAGGTAAATATGTTATTTTGAGGCACATTTCTGAGGTACATTTCATTTTGAGGTACATTTCCAATCGTCTAGCTTAATTAAGCTTGCTGTGTATTGGTAGGAGGCAAAACGTAAAAACGATGTGCTTTTGAGGTACATTTTGAGGTACATTTATGAGGAACATTTCATTTTGAGGTACATATCTGAGGTACATATCTGAGGCACTTTTCTGAGGCACTTTTCTGAGGTACTTTTCCAAACGTATAGCGTAAATAATCCCGCTGTGTATTGGCAGGATGTAAAAGGTAAATATGTTATTTTTAGGTACTTTTCTGAGATACATTTCATTTTGAGGTACATATCTGAGGTACATATCTGAGGTACATATCTGAGGCACTTTTCTGAGGCACTTTTCTGAGGCACATATCTGAGGCACTTTTCTGAGGCACTTTTCCAAACGTATAGCGTAAATAATCCCGCTGTGTATTGGCTGGAAGTAAAAGGTAAATATGTTATTTTGAGGTACTTTTCTGAGGTGCATTTCCAAACGTATAGCGTAAATAAGCCTGCTGTGTATTGGCAAGATGCAGAAGGTAAAAACGATGTGCTTTTGAGGTACATTTTGAGGTACATTTCTGAGGAACATTTCATTTTGAGGTACATATCTGAGGTACATATCTGAGGCACTTTTCTGAGGCACTTTTCTGAGGCACTTTTCCAAACGTATAGCGTAAACAAGCCTGCTGTGTATTGGCAGGATGCTAAAGGTAAATATGTTATTTTGAGGCACATTTCTGAGGTACATTTCATTTTGAGGTACATTTCCAATCGTCTAGCTTAATTAAGCTTGCTGTGTATTTGTAGGAGGCAAAACGTAAAAACGATGTGCTTTTGAGGTACATTTTGAGGTACATTTCTGAGGAACATTTCATTTTGAGGTACATATCTGAGGTACATATCTGAGGCACTTTTCTGAGGTACTTTTCCAAACGTATAGCGTAAATAATCCCGCAGTGTATTGGCAGGATGTAAAAGGTAAATATGTTATTTTTAGGTACTTTTCTGAGATACATTTCATTTTGAGGTACATATCTGAAGTACATATCTGAGGTACATATCTGAGGCACTTTTCTGAGGCACTTTTCTGAGGCACTTTTCCAAACGTATAGCGTAAATAATCCCGCTGTGTATTGGCAGGAAGTAAAAGGTAAATATGTTATTTTGAGGTACTTTTCTGAGGTGCATTTCCAAACGTATAGCGTAAATAAGCCTGCTGTGTATTGGCAAGATGCAGAAGGTAAATATGTTATTTTGAGGTACATTTCTGAGGTACATTTCCAAACGTATACCGTAAATAAGTTTGCTGTGTATTGGCAGGATGCAAAACGTAAACATTATGTTATTTTGAGGTCCATTTCTGAGGTAAATTTCCGAACATCTATCCTAAATAAGATTGCTGTGTATCGGTAGGATGCAAAACATCCAACCTTTTAAGGTACATTTCTGAGGTTCATTTCATTTAGAGGTACATTTCCAATCGTCTAGCTTAAATAAGCTTGCTGTTTATTGGCAGGACATCAAGAAGAGACTAAAAGAACATTTGAGAGTATGTTGTGTGGTTTTACCATCACCGAATCTCAAGGGTTCGAGAACCTGCCAGCAACACATAGCCTTTCTCTCTCTCTCACACACACACACACACACACACACACACGGCAGTATCATGTTTATAGAAAGCAGCGTTTCTATTTTTTTGTTTTTTTTTTTTCTCTGCAGGACAGACAGCTGGCAAATGGCTGATAGCAGCTGAATTTAAAGACAGGTCCAGAGGCACCGCCAGCATGGCTCCGGCTTCTCTCATGCCATTGACGAGCTTCTCAATCAGCAGGAACACAGCGGATCGACAAAAAGGAAAATGCGATGCTAGAGAAGTGTTTGGATTCCTCTTCTCCTTGTTTAAATGAAAGGCGTTTCGCCATTCAAAGCGCATTATATACATGTCCGAGTCGGAATACGCGTAGCTATGGAGCCTTTCGAAGACTGAGAACGGGATTACGATAAACAAAAGCAGTTAAACAGCATCGAATGAATACGAATCCAATGATCCTGTCGTTGGTACAGGGCCGATTAAAAATGTGCGTTTATTGTTCTTACATTGCAAATCTAGAGGTATAAAAATGCAAAAAAAACAAACAAAAAAAATAATAAAATAATGTGTCGTTCAGCAGAGAAAACGGAGTGAAGCAAAACATTACCTCCGGATTCATCCCTGCAATTCTTTTATAGAGACATCATTCTCCAGTCCAAGCTTCCATTCTCTATTTAATGAAGTGCAGCCACTCATAGATCTTCTAGTAAAAGTGAGCTTTTAAGTGGAAAAGTATACACTTTGGAGTGAACTTACAGAGCCAATTTTACACACTGAACACATACCTCAGTTAGTTGGGTTCGAAGGTAAATTAGGGTCTATTACACAAACAAACCAATTATAACTCTAGTCCTTATCTATTAAATTATACCTAGTATGATAACTATTCTAACAGGTTAACTATAAAAAGAAAAACAGGGTGAATGCTATGTAGTGTATTGTTGGTTAAAGGTTTGTCTTTGTGTAAAATGATAAGAATGGAAGGTGTGATATCGGTTTTGCTTTATAGTAATGCAAATAGTAATCGGTGGAAGGCGGAGCTTTGTGTATATAGGATTGTTTTATGGGTGGAGCTTTGTGTAACTAGGAATGGGCAGAAGGCGGAGCTTTGTGTCTATAGGATTGTTTCATGGGTGGAGATTTGTGTAACTAGGAATGGCTGGAAGGCGGAGCTTTGTGTATATGGGAATGTTTATTGGTGGAGCTTTGTGTAACTAGGAATGGGCAGAAGGTGGAGCTTTGTGTAAATGGGAATATTCATGGGTGGAGATTTGTGTAACTATTAATGGCTGGAAGGCGGAGCTTAGTGCATATGGGAATATTCATGGATGGAGCTTTTTGTAAATAGTAATGGCTCGAATGCTTTGTGTAAATGGGAATGTTTCATGGGTGGAGATTTGTGTAACTAGGAATGGCTGGAAGATGGATCTTTGTGTATATGGGAATATTCATGGGTGGAGCTTTGTGTAACTAGGAATGGCTGGAAGGCGGAGCTTTGTCTATATGGGAATGTTTATTGGTGGAGCTTTGTGTAACTAGGAATGGGTAGAAGGCGGAGGTTTGTGTAAATGGGAATGTTTAATGGGTGGAGCTTTGTGTAACTAGGAATTGGTAGAAGGCGGAGCTTTGTGTAAAGAGGAATGGCTGGAAGGCGGAGCTTTGTGTACCTGGTAATGTTTCATGGGTGGAGCTTTGTGTAAATGGGAATGTTTATTGGTGGAGTTTTGTGTAACTAGGAATGGGTAGAAGGCGGAGGTTTGTGTAAATGGGAATGTTTAATGGGTGGAGCTTTGTGTAACTAGGAATTGGTAGAAGGCGGAGCTTTATGTAAAGAGGAATGGCTGGAAGGCGGAGCTTTGTGTACATGGGAATGTTTCATGGGTGGAGCTTTGCGTAACTAGTAATGGGTAGTAGGTGGAGCTTTGTGTAAGTGGACATGGGTGATAGTTGTGGCTCAGTGTACATGGTCATAGATGAGGAGGGACTTTGTTTACATGAATGGGAAAATAAATTCATCTTTAAACACTTTTAAACATTTGTTTACATGAATGGGAAAATAAATCATCTTCAACACTTTTATATGTGCATATTTGTGTGTGTGTGTGTGTGTGTGGTGTGTGTGTGTGTGTGTGTGTGTGTGTGTATGTAACAGGCCACCATAAAATTCATGTCTCTCTGGCCTGGCCAGTCTCCTAGACAGCTTTGACATGTTGTGAACTAATTACATGACAAATAATTAAGCATGTTCACACCGCTGACAGACAACCACACACACACACACACACACACACATACACACACACACACACACACACACACACACCTGTCTATGAGTCTGTGATGTATGACCTCTCAGACATCTAACTGATGAGAGTGACCGCCCCCCTCACACAGCGTGTTCATAAATGTGCATCCACGAGGGAATACATACTTACTCATACG
>JACRUU010000010.1:8410857-8415857 GCA_030449085.1 Kryptopterus vitreolus | reverse complement strand
GGTTTTTTCTCCGGGTTCTCCGGTTTCCCCCCGGTCCAAAAACATGCACTGGTAACATTGATTGGCACCTTGGAAAATTGTCCCTAGTGTATGAATGTGTGTGAATGTGTGTGTGTGTGTGTGCCCCTGCGATGGGTTGGCATTCCATCCAGGGTGTATCCTGCCTTAATGCCCATAGAATGCCTGAGATAGGCACAGGACTCCCCCCGTGACCCGATGGAAGATCGGATAAAGCGGTAAAAGATGAATGAATGAATGATATATACTATATATATATATATATATATATATATATATATATATATATATATATATATATATATATATATATATAAACTTTATAAGTGCCCATAACAGTGTGAATATGTAGCTTAAAAGTTATAAAATAAACATAACATGTTCTAAAGGGCACGTTTTCCAATGATAAACAAATCCTGTTTATCATCAGCAATCAGGAAAGAGATTAAACAAATCACCAAATCAAACCTTGAATAATTACAGTTCATTTGCAAATTGTTTACATGAACCAATTTGGAACAATCATTCCAAAGGACTTCTCCAGGACATGTTTATTTATTTACCTCATACTTATATACCCCCCATTCTCACAGCCGACTGGGAATTTACCATATAAAGTATATAAAGTTTGTTTATTTATTTATTCCTATCCAACACTGCATTTGTTATGAAAATAACAGAATAAACAATACTTTTTTGAAGAATAGCATTTGCTATAACTCATCAGTTATTAGTCAATAATTACTAGCTAATTTTTCCGATACGTGAAATAAAGTGTTACCGGGATCTTTTAGGGAAAATCAAGGTTTCTTTTTCGGTTTCGAATTTGCGTATTGTTGCGTTTTTTTTCCCTGGAAAGTTTGTGTGTGGCGATATTTGATACGAATACGCACTCAGCCCGATGTAATCTCGTTTAGTAATATCTCGGGCTCGCCATGATGTGTGTGTTGCTCCGCTCCTCCGTTTCTCCTCCAACACCTTTGTCATATTGACTCCCTACTCAGGCTACATCTATTGTCCCGGCTGCCAATCCTGCTCATTTATGTAAGAGGCCAGCATTATTCTGAAGCCTGTCCTCGCCCTCCAGGACATCAAAGCGGACGAGAGGCGTGTTTTTTTTTTCCTTTTTTTTTTCGTCCTGACGCTCCCTTGACTCTCGACGTGTGGTTCCATGGCTTGAAACATCGGGCCCTTTTAACCCATTCTGTGGAGATTAGGCAGCGCCTTCAGTTGGGCATTAGCGAAACTATAGTAACCAATAAGCTGCGTGTCGCTGAATGGAAACTATGTATCTTGTCACAGCGGAGCTGTCGGGACATCATGGTCTCAGACAAGTTCCTCGGCAGGGTTTTGGCTCCCTTGACAGGGGCCCCTTTTCTTTTCAGACTCGACACAAAGTGACACCCCAAACAACCCCCTCCCTCCTCCGCCACCCCATCTTCCCAACCTCAAATCCCACCCGCCCTCCCCACTACCCCCCCCGCCCCATGCCCCCGACACCATCACTATTCTTCCTTGGACATGTCCAATGATGGTGATTTCCATTCAAGCGAAAATTCCGGGCCCAAGCACTTACTTATCACCAAGCAGAATGCTTTTATTTAAAGGAAAGACTGTGGTTTTGGAAGCTAAGGAGAAGTCTCTCTCCAGCCGTGTGTTTTGGGTTTGTGCGCATATGTGTGTGTGTATACGTATACATGTGTGTGTGTGTGTGTGTGTATATATAAGTGGATCTTGTGGAGAGAAGCCAGGCTGGGAAAAGGCCAGGGCTCCTCGGCAGGCTCAGACTTCATTAAGAGGTGCAAACAGATCTCAGCAGGGCCCAGTGGGTCTCACACACACAAACACACACACACACACACACACACACTCGCAAACACATACAATGAAGCCCTAAGTCCTGTCACATACAAACACACAAGAAAAGACTTACGGCACTCAACGCACGCGTAAACAATCAGCGGGATAGCGCCCGAGCCGAGCGCCATAGGGCTGCGATTTTCATTTCAACTTGGGAAACTCTCGCTAGCTTAAAATAGACTTTCGCACCGATTGCAGACACTAGTATCGTCACATGACACGCCCCTTTTTGGACGCACTTTCTTTAGACATACAAAAGGGTCTAAACCCGAACGTTTTTGCTTGCCAGTAAACAAGCCAGTGCGCGCTAACGGGGACTCTCTGTACTGCTGCTGTTCCGCCATCAAATATAATCATCATAGCGGTGACATTTGGCCGTCGTGTCTTTCCTTCACATCTCAATGCACAGTCGCTATCCGATAATTCGCTACCCCGGGGCAAGTAAATACGCCTGGTGCTCGATTTAGAAGCGCTAGAGTGTCTGTTTAGACAGAAGCTTGGCCTGCTCCGGGAATGATCTCTGAACCTTCTGGAACGTTCGAAAGGACCATTCGCCTGGACTTCCTTCTGCCCGACATATTTGGCCATTTAGCAGGCCGCCCATGCGGATCAGATGGGTTAAGATGGCCCTTCTCAGCCTGCCGTGTGAAGGGGGAGGGAAGAGGAGGGGGGGGTGTATGAGGAGGAGGAGGGGATGGAGAGCGAAGAGAAAAAAAAAAGAACATCAAAAAGGTGTAAATTTCACTTCCCCACTTTTGATTAAGTCAAGCATGAAAAGAAATGTAATACTCTCGAGTGGCACAGTCTTTGCACTATTGATGCTGTTACTTCTGCCCGAGCGGAGCCAGTGAGCTCGGGCGAAGCCTCGGCCTGCTAAAGACGCGGCCAGATGGAGGGCTTTCTCTGCCTCTGAAAGGAAGCTTAAGAGCTCCTCTCTCTTCAATCCCACTCAATACAACCTAGGAGAAGTCCCAGTCCAACTCTAAACCCCCATCCCCCCCCACCCACCACCCACCCCCCCCCCCACACACACACACACCCCTTAACCCCTTAAACCCCACCAGCCTGTACTCATTTTCTCTCTCCTCTCTCTCTCTCTGGTTCCAAAGCTGGTAGCTTCAGCCATATGGAATTGTTTAAAAACTCCCGCAGCTTGCTAAAACACAAAGCACAACAACGCTGGGTTCATAATTGGTGCTGGCTAAAGAAGACCACCCCCTCTTACCCTCCACCCCCCCCTTCCCCTCTTGTCTACACCCCCCCAACCCCCCCCCCCCCCCCCCCCCACCCCCCAACACCACCACCACCACACACACAAAGCTTTTGACAGATGAGACTCAAATTCTAATTATTTTGCCACAAAAAGCGTTTCGGACAACCTCACGTAGATGTGAGACGATGTTGTGTTTAGGGTTTGTTTACAGTTTGTTTACGGTTTGTTTACAGAATGTTCAATCACAATAATCACAGCCTGTTGCATAGAAAAACACTAAGCAAACTTTATACTACAAATCAGTTTAATCTGCCAATTATGGTCATTGTAAAAATTGACGCGCGACTTGTGCCGGATTTAATCATTGGCTTTCAAGTTTCATCTCCGACAAAAATGAACCAAATGAACGAATCAAATGAATCAAAAAACTGAATCAAATATGAAGAAATTTCTATTGACATAGAAATCTGATTAATGAAGCAATTCTAGCATGAAAATATATCATTAAAATAATAATATTATATATATATATATATATATATATATATATATATATATATATATATATATATATATATATATAATTAAAAATAAACAAACCAAAGCAAATGGGCTCTAATTTTTATAATAATAAATAATAATAATAATAATAATAATAATAATAATAACAACAACAACAACAACAATAATAATAATAATAGACTTTATTTACCCCAGAGAGGGTCAGAGAGCAGGGTCGGCCATGATACGTCGCCCCCTGGAGCACAGAGGGTTAAGAGCCTTGCTCAAAGACCCAAGTGCTAGCAGCTTGGTGATACCAGGGTCTCGAACCCCTGACCTTTCCGATCATTTTAAGTAGCCCAGCACCTTAAAACCCCCCCCCCCCGGAGCTACACCCCCTCTAACGATATTTTGTCTCTGTATGCGCAATACGTTGGTGTTAATAATTATTAATAATTTATGTAACATAAATAAATAGTAATGACAACTTGTGTTTTGAACAAAATATTTGGCTAATGATGTTTGGCATTCACTCTTTGACTGTGAGAGACAGAGAGAGAGAGAGAGAGAGAGAGAGAGAAAGAGAAAGAGAGAGAATTTGGCTTTCACCTTTCAAAACCAGCGTTAAGTTGTCTTGCTACATTTGTGACCAACAAGCCTTTTCACAGAGTGAAACTGAACTCCAGAAACAGCCCCTGCCTCTCTTCCACGGCCCGTAGAACGGGGAAAAGGAGAGGGGGGAAAGGGGGAAGGGGGGCGCGAAGCCTTTGTAAAGACTTAATAGAATCTTTAAGCGCTCCAACAATCCACTCCCCTGGAGCTGCATTAAGCAGTTATTGTAGAGGGACAATGACCTAAATAGCTCAACATCAACTTCATTAGCCATGCGGCCAGGACTGAGAGTGTTTCACGGTGCAGCCTATTGTCAGGGCTCACCCCAGGTGAGCATTAAATTGCAAATGATACCCTGAAAGGCAAAGAGAGAGTGTGTGTGTGTGTGTGATGTGAGATGAGAGAGAGAGAAAGAGAGAGAGGAGGGTGAGCAAGCAAGAGTTAAAAAGAATGAAAAGGCAGTGGAAGAGCTGCTATGACCGTAAAAATCTAATACATCACAGCTTTGGGGGAGCGAATTCCTCTCGTCTCCTAAGTGTCTTATTTGTAAGCAAGACTGAGGAGAGGGTGGTGAGATTGGGAGAGAGAAAGGAGACCCCCGAGTCTAATGACAGACTGATGGCAATTACTTCGTGTCCTCGATGGCGGCTCCCTATCGCCACATTCGCTCTGTAAATTAGTGGACTGGGAAAAAAAATAAATAAATAAAAGAAGAAGAAATGAAGAGGAAAAAAAAGAAATGAAGAGGAAAAAAAAAAAGAAAGAAATGAAGAGGGAAAAAAATGAAGAAAATTCC
>JACRUU010000010.1:8393357-8408357 GCA_030449085.1 Kryptopterus vitreolus | reverse complement strand
CCATTTCTTCACAATTGCAGTCCAAGGTTGGTGAAGAAAACGGGGTTTTGGTCATCGGGATCGAACTCATAAGACTAAAACGTGGTAGAGGAACACTGACGCAAATAATAAGCACTTGGATATGGACACTTTCACCTTTTTTCATTCATTCATTCATTCATTCATTCATTCATCTTCTACCGCTTTATCCGATCTCCCCTCGGGTCACGGGGAGTCTGTGTCTATCTCAGGCGTCTATGGGCATTAAGTGGGGATACACACTGGATGGAATGCCAACCCATCACACACACACACACATTCACACACACATTCATACACTAGGGACAATTTTTCCAAGGTGTCAATCAACCTACCGTGCATGTTTTTGGACCGTGGAGGAAACCAGAGAACCCGGAGAAAAAAGCCCTGAGTTTCACGGGGAGAACATGCAAACTCCACACACACATGGCCGAGACGGGAATCGAACCCGGACCCTGGTGGTGTGAGGTGAACGTGCTAACCACTAAGCCATCGTGCCCCTCCACCTTTTTTCATTTTCGGACAATTCCTTCCAGAGCATATTTCCCGTGATCACTTTTTAAAAGGTTCACGGTTTCATGGATTTTTAATCTTCCATTTCTACATTTGGATGCTGAAGCCCCTGTTAATGTAGTGCGATAATGAGATTCTACTATATGGACCTCGCAGCGTCATCATGCACTGCTCTAATGCGCCCAACTGTCTCTCAGGGTAAGAGGGACATTTCCTTCATGGCGGAAAGTATATATATATATATATATATATATATATATATATATATATATATATATATAAAAAGTAACACATACTAAAGACAACCCAGCCAATTCACCAACAACAACCAGGGCCTGTCGATTTGGTGTTTGTTACTAGAAGTATACATATATATATATATATATATATATATATATATATTCACATTGCATTTCTATCCTTATATTATTATCCTTCACAGATAATATCAGCATTGACCGTTCCTCAGCCGCGCTTACTGCTCGTAATGTTAGGATGGAATATAAAAGAGGCGATCGATGTGTTTTATTAACAAAAACAAAAACCCCGACACCAGATCTGTAACTTGTATACATTTAAACAACACAGGAGGTGTCGAGATTTGGCGCGAGTAGCTTTCCGTGACGTTTGTGAAGTATTTTTTTTTTTTACCAGAGTAAAACGTCATTAACGATTAGGAGTTTGGATTTCCTTTCCAGTTTCCGTTTCATTTCCACCCACTTTTAATTGCTAACAAACAGCCCGGGACCTGTGAGCCGCTTGCCCCAGCCAACCATGGTATCATCTTATCCCGAAAAATAACGAGTGCGCTAACTTTGCATTAGCTTCATTTTAGCATTTATTTACTGCTTCGCACCGCTGTCTATTTCCTTCTGGATCATGGCGTAAATTAAAGACTTTCTCCATCATACTAAGTTTGATTTTTTTTCTTCTTCTCGTTCAAGCTAAGCTTCAACCTCACTTTCCAATTTTTTCCTTCTTTATTTTTTTTTTCCTTTGTCTAATATCTTTTATTCAGCTCGGAAAATAAAGCGGAAAGATTTTATTCCAAAGGAATTTTTATTTCTATTTGGCGTCTGTGTCACGCATCAAAGGTAGCTCAGAACATGCCGTCTGGATGCCTCTGACAGTTCTGACACTAAGCAGCAGAACCTCCTGAACCAACGAGCAGGTTTTAAAATACTCCTACTTCAATCGATTCACTTTGGACAAGCGTGAAAGAGAAAGGGGGCAGAGATGCATTATAACAATTGGGAAATAATATTTGCCTAGTATATTTCCAAAAATGTAAAATAAACTGGGTTTCAGGTTGACAGGCTGTAGAAGGGCTCGGTAATGTCTCCTGACTTTAGAGGCTCTTCGTGCACTTCTTTGGACTGCCAGAGTTGTTGTGTTCTCATGTAGACTCATTAAAAAGAAGCAAAACTCACACAAACGAGCATCGTTACGGATCCGATTTCATTACGCACACTTTCCTTTACTTGTATTAGAAAGTAATCTTATGTCTGGGTACACACGTACACACATTAAACAATGTCAACATCAACTACGATATTTACTTCTGCAATGCTTTGTTACATATACAATTCTAAAACTGGTTAGAGGCAGACTTTGTCTAATACATACGACAGTCAACAGTAAATAACCATTAAATATACACAATACAGGACAAAAAAAAAAAACATACTACGCAATAAATTATTGCATAAACATCAGTTGTATACACATCGCATCTACGCTTGTCTTTCGTAGGTGGTATATAAGATGGATCAAATGCACTACGCGGTGCCGAAAAACGATGGAATGGGAAATAAATCCTGCACAATAATTAATGGATAATAAATGCAAAAATGTTCATTGACACCCTGTTTTTATATAATATTTTTAATAATCATAATGTTGAATTTTAGTATACTTAGGCTTGTGTTATTATTACTATTATTAGTATTATTGTTGCTATTATTAATTGTGGAAGAATTTTATATATATATATATATATATATATATATATATATATATATATATATATATATATAAAATGAATTCATTAATTAAAATACTTTAAGCACAGGCTTGTATTATTATTACTATTATTATTATTATTGATGCTATTATTAATTGTGGAAGATATCTATATATATATATATATATATATATATATATATATATATATATATATATATGCAATTATCTTATCTTGTCTATAATTATCTTCTATTACCTTTCTTTTTTTTCTCCTGCTACTGGCTGAAAGCTACCAAACCAATTTTGTTGTATCACTACAATGACAAAGTCTGTTTACTTAGTTACTATCCTTAATCTGTAGTGAACCTGAATCTAGAAAAATGTACCCTACAAAATAAACACAAACAAACAAATAAATAAATGATTGGGTATAGATGCCAGACATATCCTACCATAACACTGTATAGACTTTTATTCTAAAAGAGTGTTCAAGCTCTATAAAGGCTGCATAAGATAAAATCAATACTACCGCTACCTATTGCACCTGGTTAACCTCTCGCCATCGACTTATTGCCTTATCAAGACCTCCATACAATCTTTCCCCCCCTTTATTTCTTTTTTTTTATTCCTTTTTAGATGCGGATAAGTCAAAGCGGCGGATTTAACGGATCCCACGGAGGGTACAGTGCAAAAGTTTACGTTCCCAGATCAAGCGGAGGAGAAAGTGCCGGAGATAGGGCGAGAGAGGAAAGGAAAGAAGAAGAAAAAAAAAGGGGGGGAAAAGAAAAAAACGAGCGCAGGGATGAAAGGATGAGCAGCGGAGCTGGCCGCATAGATTTACATCGGCAGAGAGGATTACAGACACCTACTTCCAGCTTAGGGGAGAGGGTTTGAAGTTTTGGCCTGGGAGGGAAGAGATCCCTTTGGCAGAGTCCTGTTTGATTCTGGTGGGAGTCCGTCACTAATCCCAGCCTCCACGCATGCACACACGCTTTCTCACCTTCTGCCTGATCCACTAACTCCTATCGGCACTCCCAGGTCTGTTATCCACCCATCCCATCTTCCTCTTGCACTCGTTCGTTAGAAGGGGGAAAAAAAAAGCAAGGGGAAAAAAAAATAGCAAGTGGGGGCAAAGAGAAAATGGGTCTCTTCTCCACTTCATTAATTTCCCTAAGCTGATTACCGGGTGTGTGCGTTTGCCGTTGTTGTTGTTGTTGTTGTTGTTGCATCTGATTTGCCTAAGCTTTTGTTGTTTTTTTTCGTCTGGTTTACACTTTTAAAGCCCCCTCCATCCCACAGAGGGGATAAAGTGGACCTGCTGGCAAGGGGGCAGGGAACCTCTTCCTCGTAGGCACAAACATACACACAGCCAGCCAGGACAAGTGAAGAGAAGGGCAACACCCCCCCCCCCCCACACACACACACACACCCCTCCTCTCCTCGTCCTTTCCACAAATTTAGACATGCCAAAAAGCAGATAGGCCATGACGCCTGACAAGTGTGTTGATCAGCTCGGCTTAAGGGTTGAAAACCAGATAACAGCCCGCATCAACACATGCTCCGAGGGGGTCACAATTCAGGCAACGCGGCCCCTGGAGCCATCGCCGAATACGATGAAATGACAAAAAGCTGTACCCCGGCCAGCATCGGCTGCTGCCACTCTGAAAACTACCGAGCAAAGCACCAGGGCTGAAAAAAAAAAAAGAGAACAACCATCAAAACAATGCGGTCAGCTGGCAGGCCCTCCCGAGGCTCCGCGCGGGGAAAAACGAGCGGCTGCTTCCTCGCGCCGCAAAGCTGGATGGGAATTTACCAGTGACCAGGTGCCTGGAGGTCACTCTGTCGTTTTTTTTTACCCCCCTCCCCCCGAAATGTCTCATTAGAGAAACGAACACTGTGTGTGTGTGTGTGTGTGTGTCGCGGCCAGCGGGGCGAATTGGCATGGCCATGCGTCGACTGGACTCATCATTATCGGCTATCAGTGACAGTCAGACCGACATTTACGCAATTAATCCTCCTTTTCATAGGCAGTGAAGAGAGAGTGAGTGATTTAGTGTGTTCAGTGTAAATGAGCTGTCATGCTCCATGTGCCACACTTTTTTTTTTTCCTCTGTTTTTTTCGAATCCTGAAAAGATAAGAAACAGAGGCCACAGATCAGGTAGATGGAGAGGAACGAGCTTGCCTTCGTATACATTTACATTTAGAGGATTTAGCACACACTCTTATCCAGAGCGACTTAGACCCAAGACCTTCTGGTCACAACTATCTATATATATATATATATATATATATATATATATATATATATATATATATATATATATATATATATATATAGTATATATATATATATATATATATATATATATATATATATATATATATATATATATATATATATATATATATATATATATATATATATATATATATATATATATATATATATATATATATTATATATATATATATAGTATATATTATATAGGCAATGTTTAACTTACATTTTAGGACAGACTTTACAATTGAGCAATTGAGGGTTAAGGGCCTTGATGAAGGACCCACTAGGGGTAGTGGGATTTGAACCCAAGACCTTCTGGTCACCATCTATACATATATATATATATATATATATATATATATATATATATATATATATATATATATATATATATATATATATATATATATATATATATATATATTGGCAATGTTTAAGTTACATTTTAGGACAGACTTACAATTGAAGGTCTTGTTCAAGGGCCCCACTAGTGGCAGCTTGGAAGGTGCTGGGTAGGGTATTAAACCGAAGACCTTCCCGTCCAATAGTTTTAAACAACCACCTGTGTTTGGGAAGATTGCTTTGGAAATTTATAAAAGTAACTGATTACATTTGATATTTGATTATATATATATATATATATATATATATATATATATATATATATATATATATATATATATTATAACTAAATAATTTCCAAACATTTATAACTTTACAGTTGAACTTACAGTAGTAACTTAACTCTTGTTTACTGTTAGAATTTCAATATCACTTTTCACTATTCTCTAATCACTATTATTATTATTATTATTATTATTATTATTATTATTATTATTATTATTATTATTACACAACATATCCTAGGTTATCCTATCCTAGGATATCCTAGGTTTTTAAATAAGTTGCTCAGATGTTACCCTATTTGTAATCTTTAACATTTTCCTAAGTAACTGTAATTTAATTACACTTTTTTCCCCTCAGTAACTGTAACGAATTACCGTTACATTTATTTTGTAAGTAAGTTACGTAACACCGTTACATGTGTACAACTTGTCACTCCCAAACACTGAATTAACTGAGTTACCACCACCCATCTTAAGTCGATTAAAGTCAGTCAAATGCAAAACGAAACTACGTTTATGTAGTATAATCCTTATTATTGCATTATTGCAATACAATTTCAGTGTTCATTCATATAATATTCATTCATTCATTCATCTTCTACCGCTTTATCCGATCTTCCCTCGGGTCACGGGGAGTCTGTGTCTATCTCAGGCGTCTATGGGTATTAAGGCAGGATACACCCTGGATGGAATGCCAACCCATCGCAGGACACACACACACACACACACATTCATACACTAGGGACAATTTTCCAAGGTGCCAATCAACCTACCGTGCATGTTTTTGGACCGGGGGAGGAAACCGGAGAACCCGGAGAAAAACCCCCACAAACTCTACACACACATGGCCGAGACGGGAATCGAACCCGGACCCTGGAGGTGTTAATATATCAATTGAAAATGTTTTCCAATCACAAATAAATATATGAATGAAATCTACAAAGCCTCTAAAAATAGTTGAAATGTATAAAAAATATGTATTTAAAAGATTTCCAGAAAAAATGATTTATATCCTACTTTCTATTAACACAATGATGTAGAGAACGTACACAATGTTTATAATTACACCCTTATAATTGATAGGTCCTAAATTCTACACTTCTTTCCCCAGTACACAGGTGTGGTTGTAAACATCCTGCAGGTGTTTTCTTACGTATCGATGTTGTGTTGATAGCAACATCTCATCACATTTTTCTTTTCAATTACTATTTAATTGGGGGAACTAGTTTACATTATTCCCACTCGTTACATTATTGCTAACTGCAGTCAATCAATGTGGACACCTTTAATTAATGTTTCTTCAATCAATTTGGGGAATTAGCAGCTCATGGCATGAGAAGCAGCAGGACACACCATGATGTTATCTGGGCATTGCTCTGAGACAGAGACAGAGAGAGAGAGAGAGAGAGAGAGACACTTCGGCTGGACACTAGCCATGGTGAGCAGAGGAAAAAGCTACAGAGAGAGAAGTACACTAATGGCCAGGCTTATGACATGTCCAGTCCAGAATGGATCCAATATGGAGGGCATTTCTTCAAAGGCCAGAGAGTTCGTTTTCACATGTGCTGAGTCACTCATATTGTATGAATGCGAATTTCATTATCACTAAATGATTTTGTTACTGTATGACATTTGATTCAGCAGAAAAAAAGAAAAAAAAATATATATATGTATATATGACAGACAGACAGACAGACAGCTAGATAGACAGACAGACAGCTAGATAGATAGCCAGACAGACAGACAGCTAGATAGATAGCCAGACAGAGATGTCTAGATAGATAGACATATAGACAGACAGAGAGACAGATAAATGGCGAGATAGATAGACAGACAGACAGACAGACAGATAGATAGATGGATGGATGGATGGATAGACAGACACAGACAGACAGACAGATAGATGGATAGACAGACAGAGACACAGACAGACAGACAGACAGATAGATAGATAAATGGATAGACAGATAGACAGACAGATAGATGGATAGACAGACACAGACAGACAGACAGATAGATGGATAGACAGAGAGAGACACAGACAGACAGACAGATAGATAGATAAATGGATAGACAGACAGACAGACAGATAGATGGATAGATAAATAGACAGACAGAGACACAGACAGACAGACAGATAAATGGATAGACAGACACAGATAGATAGATAAATGGATAGACAGACAAACATAGATAGATAGATGGATAGACAGAGAGAGACACAAACAGACAGACAGATAGATGGATAGACAGACAGAGACAGACAGACCGACACAGACAGACAGACAGACAGACAGATGGATAGACAGACAGACAGACAGACAGATAGATGGATGGATAGACAGACACAAACAGACAGACAGATAGATGGATAGACAGACAGAGACACAGACAGACAGATAGATAGACAGATAGACAGATAGACAGACAGACAGACAGACAGACAGACAGACAGACAGATAGATAGATAGATAAATGGATAGACAGACAGACAGACAGATAGATGGATAGACAGACAGACAGACAGACAGATAGATGGATAGACAGAGAGAGACACAGACAGACAGACAGATAGATAGATAAATGGATAGACAGACAGACAGACAGATAGATGGATAGATGGATAGACAGACAGAGACACAGACAGACAGACAGATAGATGGATAGACAGACACAGATAGATAGATAAATGGATAGACAGACAAACATAGATAGATAGATGGATAGACAGAGAGAGACACAAACAGACAGACAGATAGATGGATAGACAGACAGAGACAGACAGACAGATGGATAGACAGACAGACAGACAGATAGATAGATAGACAGACACAGACAGACATATAGATGGATAGACAGACAGACAGACAGAGACAGACAGACAGATAGATGGATAGACAGACAGATAGAGACAGACAGACAGACAGTCTCAGAGAAAAACTAAATGATATGATATTTTTGATGATTTTTTTATTTTTATTTTTGTATTTATTTATTTATTTTAATTTTTTTTTTTTGATTACTAAATGATACAATACTTTTTGGGATTGTAACTGTATTTTAATAGACAATTATATCACTGCAATTATTATACATTGTTAAAAAAGTCTAAACAGGAAAAAACACACGACGTCTTCGTTGCCAACACGGATCTGAAATGGAAAGTCTCCTCGAGAAGAGACGCGTCGCTGCTGCTCGAGTTCCCAATGTCGCTACCTTAGTGGGGTTTGTTTGGTCGAAGCTCCACCTTTAAGACTTCATAAACAATGCAGTTAGAGATGTATTGCTTTGATGGAGCAGCATGGTGCTTCAGGGGCTGAGTGTGTGTGTGTGTGTGTGTGTGTGTGTGTGTGTGTCCTGTAAAAACAGTAATCTTCATTGAAATTTAATAAGCGCCAGCTCCTCGTGTTAGCCGGCTCAGCTAGTCACTGTCCCCATCGCTCAGAGGAATATATGTGATAATATACCTCCTTCTTTTTCCTCTTCATCTGTTCCTCCTTTACTTTCCTGTCTTCTTTTTTTTTCTCTTTTCTTTTTGTGTTTTTTTTGTTTTTTGTCCCCGAGACTGAGATGACCCCCTCCAGGGCTTCTAGTGCTTAAGCCAATATAGACCCTGTACGTCCTGAGGGGGCACAATATCAGGAACGGAGCGAGCTGCTTTTCTTCATTCCTCTTTTCCTTCCTTCAATCCCTCCCCTCCTAGTCTCTCGCTCGTCTTCAAATGGATGGCTGGCTGTCGTGCCTGGCAGCCAGGAGAAAGCTTTCAGTTAAAAGGTTAGCAATTCTCATTTGAAATCGTCGTCTCTTCCCCCACCCTCCCTCCCTCCCTCCCCTCCAGTCTCTCTCTCTCTCTTTCTTTTTCTCTCAGCCTCTTTCATCTTCCCCTACTGGCTTCTAGCCTGTGCGCCACACCGCCATGCACATCTCTGCCATGACAACTAAATAGGCCCCCTAATACCACTTCATAAAAGAGGGAAGTTTCCTCTAGGCAAGTCTCTGTAAATTAAACACATAAATGGCGCCCTGGTGGAGGCCTTAAAGGCTGAACCTTACACTCGAGTGACAGCGTCGGCTTAGCAGTCCAAACTAAACGATGCCTTAACAAGTTGTAATTTATAGACATGTCTTACAGTAGGGAATACATGTGTCGCCACATGACTGCGGCTGCGACCCAGAGCGCAAGCGTATATGCATGTGTTGCATTTTCTTTTTTTCCCCCCTTCCCCTGTCCTACAAGAGCCTACGGGCCTTATTAACAACAGGTGGAGTTGTAACACTAAAATGGGTGGTGGCAAACAAAGGAATGAAATGAAAGGAAGAAGAACCATAGTTTTTTTTTTTTTTCCCCCCGAGGACAAAGCAAACGTAAATTTTTTTTTTTTTTTTTTTCGTTTTTTTTTTCTTTCGTATTTTGTATAGCTTTGACACGCCCATTTCTACACAAATACAAATAAGAAACAGTGCCTGAAGGGTCAAACCGATTTGTCATCAAAGACCTCGTGTGAGACGTTAAAAACAACCTGACAAAAATGTAAAGTCTTGAAAGCCAGGATGTGAGAATAAATCGTGGATGAACAAACGAATCGATGAAGGGGAAAAAAAAAAAGAAGAAAAGAAACGATTTTTGATTTTTGTTGAATTGAATTGCTGCTATGGCGCACGATGGTTTAGTGGTTAGCACGTTCATCTCACACCGCCAGGGTCCGGGTTCGATTCCCGTCTCGGCCAGGTGTGTGTGGAGTTTGCATGTTCTCCCCGTGCCTCAGGGGGTTTTTCTCCGGGTTCTCCGGTTTCCTCCCCCGGTCCAAAAACATGCACGGTAGGTTGATTGGCACCTTGGAAAATTGTCCCTAGTGTATGAATGTGTGTGAGTGTGTGTGTGTGACATGCGATGGGTTGGCATTCCATCCAGGGTGTATCCTGCCTTAATGCCCATAGACGCCTGAGATAGGCACAGACTCCCCGTGACCCGAGGGAAGATCGGATAAAGCGGTATAAAGCATGTCGTTTCCATGATGTAGGCAGGGTGGGTTGTGGGTAAAGTTTATTAATTGCATTTTAATCTACGAAGCCAGTAATGGTGGGGGGGGGGGGGGGTTGAGTTGGAAGGGAGCAGGGGGGGTGTTACAAAGTGCTCCATTAATTCTGTTAGTATAAAATAATGACAAACAATAGAATTTTTTACATTGGTGTTTTTTTTCAGTTTACAACACCCTATCAAAACCTGAGCTAAAAATAAATAACTAAATAAATAATTGTAAAATTTAATATTTTATCTATACAACCACAGAAATACACTTAAAGATGCATCAGTCAACAAGCATACTAACATTTGTTGTTTTGTTTTTTTTTTCAGTTTACAACCCTCCCATCCTATTAAAACCTGAGCTAAAATATATATATTCATTCATTCATCTTCTACCACTATATCCGATCTTCACTCGGGTCACGGGGAGTCTGTGCCTATCTCAGGCGTCTATGGGCATTAAGGCAGGATACACCCTGGATGGAATGCCAAACCCATTTGGACCGGGGGAGGAAACCGGAGAACCGGAACCCGGAGAAAAACCCCCTGAGGCACGGGGAGAACATGCAAACTCCACACACACACATGACCGAGCCGAGAATCGAACCCGGATCCTGGCGGTGTGAGGCGAATGTGCTAACCACTAACGCCACCGTGCCCCACAAATATATATATATTTTAAGTAATATTTTATTTATACAATAATGGAAATACACTTGAAGATGCATCAGTCAACAGGTTTACCAACAGGTTTTTTTGTTGTTTTTGTTTTTTTTTTAGAATCCGCCCCCCCCCCACTCTATCTAAACCGGAGCTAAAAAAATTTATTTTTTTAAATTAATGTTTTATTTATACAGCAACAGAAACACACATCAAGAGGCAACAATCAATTAAGGAGTTGAAGCTTTTTTATCTCATTTGCCGTTTCTTTTTTTTTAATGTACAACACCCCCGACCCCCCCACCCTATCAAAACCCATGCGACATTTTTTTTTTATTAATGTTTTTTTTATACAACAACAGAAATATGCTTAAAGACACATCGATGAACAGGCAGACCAACATTTGTTGTTTTTTTTTTTTTCGGTTTACAAACACCCCCCCCCCCCCCCCCTTTTCAAAACCTTGAGCTAAAAAAATATAAAAAAAATAAATAAATAGATATATTTTTTTAATTAATATTTTATCTATATTTTTTCTCTTTTTTTCAGTTTACAACACCCCGCCCCCCCCCCATCATCAAAACCTGAGCTTAAAAAATAAATAAAATAAATAAATATATATATATTTTTTTTATTAATATTTTATCTATATTTTTTCCTTTTTTTTCAGTTTACAACACCCACCCCCCCCCCCCCCCCATCAAAACCTGAGCTTAAAAAAAAACAAAAAACAAAAAACAAATAATGTTTTATTTATACAACAATAGAACTACACTTGAAGGCGCATCAGTCAACAGGTATATCAACATTTATTTCTTTTTTACAAACCCCTCCACCCTATCAACACCATATCTAAAAAAAAAAAAAAAAAAAAAAAAAAAAAAAAAAAAAAAAAAAAGATATATATATATATATATATATATATATATATAGATATATATATATATATATATATATATATATATATATATATATATATATATATTTTTTTTTTTTATTCCCAGGTTTTATTTATTTATTATTTATATAACATTAATTTAAAACATTAATTTAAAATATATATATTTTTTTTTTCATCACTGTTTTATTTATACAACAGAAATACACCAAAATACGCATCCGTCAACAGATATACCAACATTTGTTGTTTTGTTTTTTTTCAATTCACAACACCCCCCCCCCCCCCCTCCTATTAAAACCCGGTCTTTAAAAAAAAAAAAAAAAAAAAAAAAAGAAAGAAAGAAAGAATGAAAGAAAAATCAATTCTGAAGTTTGAAAGCAGGCCATTTAACACATCACTCCTATTTAAATAATTCATAATAAACATACTTATAGCAATACAAACCCAGATTACAAAGCCAGAACAACACTTAGTGTGCATTTGTACATTGTACGTGTTGACATAATTTAATTGTCAAATGCCACGGAAAACAAGCAGCTACTGTATGTGAAGGTTTTCTGCGCCCGCGGTCCAAGAAAATAATTAGTGGCGTCATTTTTATTTCTGCCAAAGCTTTTGTACAAAGTCTGCATTCTGAAAGAGTGAGAACAAGCCTTTTTAAATGCAAAGAGGACACACACACACACAAACAACACACACACACACACACACACACACACACACACACACACACACACTGCGGATCTCCGAGGGGGATGTTTGGCTTTTGTAATTTCACCCTTGAAATGTGTGATTACAAACACGACAACTTTTTTTTTTTTTTTTTTTAATTTTCTCTTTTGTCTGGATCCCGCGCGCATGCCACTCGGCCCGCCAGCAAGGCCTTTTAATCAATCACAGAGATAATCAAATGTCACTGGCTATCTGCTCCATGTAATTACTTTTGCAATTAAAAATCAATCTCCAGTCACCTCCTGTAATTAGAGGGATGGGCAGATCTTCATCTAGATTGATTTTGTAATACATATTGACTTCAAGTGGCGTTATCCGGCCGCATTCCTGTTATGTTTTTTTTAAAAAGCACAAAAGGCACTCGGAGAGCGTTTTAGCCACACTAGCGTCCCCCCCCCCCCACACACACACACACACTGGAGAAGAAAAATCTTAAAATAAAAAAAAAAAAGGAAGAAACCAAAAAAACCCAGGATTATTTAAAACAGCTGTTATAGTACAACACTGATAAAAATCCTCAAGTCTGATTGGTTGGAAGGAGTTGAATAGAAACGTCACATTAATTCATGCTCTAAGACACGTCACAAGATTAAAGAGACGTTAACGTCATTGCTATATGAAAAAAAAAAAAAAAAATATATATATATATATATATATATATATATTTTTTTTTTTTTTAATCCTATGTTTGCTATAAATAAACACTGAAAAAAGTAATTTTACGTTACATTTACGGCATTTGGCAGACGCCCTTATCCAGAGCGACTTACAACTGAGCAATTGAGGGTTAAGGGCCTTGCTCAAGGGCCCACTAGTGGCAGCTTGGTGGTGGGGTTTGAACCCGTGATCTTCCAGTCCAGAGACCAACACCTTAACCACTGGGCTACACACACCTCCCCACAATTTTCTACAATTTTTGTGTTTTTATATATATATATATATATATATATATATATATATATATATATAGATATATATATATATATATATATATAGGATATATATAGAATATATATATATATATATATAGATATATAGATATATATATTATATATACACGATATATATATATATATATATATATATATATATATATATACTATATATATATATACACACATACATAGAGAGAGAGAGAAAGAGAGAGAGGAGAGAGATAGATAAATATGAATGTATATACACAGACAGGCAGATAGATAGACAGACGGACGAATATGGATGGACAGACAGACAGACAGACAGACAGACAGATAGATAGATAGATAATGCTATATCTGCCCAATTGTGAAAATATTAATATAAAATTAAGAATTAATACAAAATTCCTTGAAATAAATGCGTATATTTACCAAAGAAAAACACATGGAAGAAGTCCACAGTGTCACTTAAGATCACAACTTTCCAGCATTGGGAATTCTTCAGGATGGACGCTTTATAAACTTCTTTTCTTCTCAAGAGATGAAAACGAGAGAGGATATTAAAAAGAGAGGACTTGGGTCAAATGTTTATAAGTCATGGAGCGCATAATAGCGCTTGCTATATTCTAACTCTAATAAGCATAAAGTCACTATAACTATAAAATGAACGTCAGGGTTGTGAACTTTGTGTTTCTTCACTACACACCTGAATCATCTTTTTTTTTTTTTTAAGTAATATATTTATTTATTATTTGGCCCTTATTGAGCAGTGTATGTTGTGTCTGGAGCTGACATCTCCCTGTGAGGAGGTTAATAAGAGCTGCGCTTATCAGGCCTTCCCTCCAGCCAGGTTCTCAGCAGCGGCACAAGAGCCCCGACCGTAGCAAAGAAGCAATTAATCACTATAGAGAGGGTCCTGCCAAACCTCAGCCCCGTGCTACTGATAACACTGCCTGCACCAGTTTAGCCTGATGGAAATGTGATTTCCTTTCACCTCCCGGCAAAGGAAAAATAAAAGAGACGAACCAATCCGCGCCACAGTTATTTACTATAACGATGGAACCATCGGATTAGGAATCGATTCGCTCGCCGTGCCGTCAACGCAGCATTCCTAATTTTCCGACATCATCGTGAAATCGGACGAACCCAAGCGCTCTACATCTACTACATATGTTGTTTAGGAAGGGACTTATTCAAATAGTTCGTAATAGAGATTTAGGGAATCTTTGCATGACATTACAGAGTGACTCTCAGTTATATCATTCATACTTCAACTGGGGTTGAGGGCCTCGCTCAAGGGACCGATAAAAAGGGAGGTGGTAGCCCAGTGGTTAAGGTGTTGGACTCTGGACCGGAAGA